>JAJJMA010071980.1:0-13521 GCA_023529015.1 Papaver nudicaule
GGAAGGGCACTGATGCTTTAATCGGCCCAATGGACATAATAAGGCATATTACTCCGATCGCCTCTTGGGTGTGACCTCCAAAACCGCGTACTACTGTTTTTCGTTCTCTGATCTCCTCCCTTGGTATTCCCAGTAGATCCAAGGTGTGTACCGAGACAAGGTTCAGTGACGCCCCTCCATCGATGAATACTCTTCTTAACTGCTGCTTATTGACAGTTGCAGTGAGGTACAAGGGACGCAGGTGCTCCCCCGGAATGCATATATCGCTGTCGTCAAAGGTAATCCTTCCCCTTGATAACGCCTGGTGTCCCGCCGCTATAGCAGCGATTGCCTGGGACGCCTCCCTGACCTGGTCTTCACTGAACCCAGGGGAGTCGAAGAATTGTTGTGCGATGACGGTTTTGGAGAACTAGAAGGCAACATTATTTGTTCCCTCGAAATCCTGTTTTTCGCTGGACAATTTGCATGCCTCTTCCTTGGAATCCTCCCATGCTGCCCATCCCTCGTCCCTAGGGTCATGGGAAATCATCATGACGTTGTGTTTGGGCAAGGGATCCTTGTCTATTTGTTGTCGTACGAGATCTATCTCCCCGGCCCTCTCTTTCCTCCAAAATGCATTTCGTACGCCATAAAAATCAAGGGTCGAGTGATTTACCCTTCTATGAAAGTGGCAGTATCGTTCATGCGCTTTGTTGACAGTGTTTATATCTACGACAGCGGGTGGTAAGTTAATTTCTCCATTAGCGGCCCATTGATCGACGAGGTTTTCGATTTGTTCCTTAGTACAAGGTATGGGCGCCGGAATTGGACGCTGACTGTTAGAATTGTTTCCACTTCGTATTCCTTGTGGTGCAGCGCCTGATACGGCTGGAAAGGCGCTTGTCACTTATTTCCCGGAGCGGGTCCACTGCTAGTAATAGCCGCGCTTAGTGAATTAACGGAATTGTACCACGTCTGCTCCATCTTCGCCTGCTGAAAGATCCCAAGGCAATCTGATAACCGCGCCGTGGCCTCTTCTAATTCTACGAAGGTTTGGAATTGAAAGTTGGACAAGGCGAAACGCAAGGTGGCGGTTATTTTTCCAACGCAGATCTCAACTAGTCTGTCCTCTGGCACCTCTTCACTTAACTCGAGCGCGTGACTTCGGAACCTTGTGATGTATTTCATAGGGTCTTCATCAACTCCCATTGTCGTCCGTGCTAAATCGACCGATGTTACTCGCCTTTTTGCGGAGAAAAACTTTTTGAGGAATAGGCGCGCCATCTCCTCCCATGTCGCTATACTTCCTGGTTTTAAATTGTCATACCACGTGTATGCGACGTCGGACAACGATTTTGAAAACTCCTTAAGGCATAAATTTCCATCTTTCGCGTGCTGGTTCATTGCCGAGAGGAAACGACCCAAATGCTCTCGTGCGTTTCCTTGTCCCATATACACTTTAAACTTGGGTGATGTATAATCACTCGGGAACTTGTAAGCGACCACCTCTTTCGTATAAGGGGGGTCCAGAGAACTATACCCATGGTCTTGTTTTGCTACTCGGTAATGTTCTTCGATATACCTAGCTAGGTCTTCCTCCGAGATCCTCCCAGTTGGTGCACTGGGTCCTTCCTCTTCTTGCTGAAAACCCTTGGTGGTTGCGAGTTTTGCTCTTCTGGCAGCTATTCCGGCCAAATTTGGCTCATCGAAAGTTCCGGTGGTCGGTCCGGCATCTTCTTGCGTCGACGCGCCCTCCTTCTGTTTAATTAGCGTCATCAAATGTTGTTGTTTTTTCGCCTGTGTTGCGAATTCTCGTCGCATTTCATCCAGACTCGTGTCCTTTGTGTTACTGGCGGCAAATGGTGCGATTCCTTTACCCCCCTGCGCCGAGGTTGCTGGTGCGTCCACGATCCCCACAGATACTTTTTCAATCCTTTGCGCATCGTTGGTATCACTGTCCGCTGGCTCGTGCTCTATTAGAACGAAATCCTCGCCTGGTACGGGGACTCGCTCTGCTCTCCTTTGAGGCGCGCTCATTGCTTCTAGCGCCGGTTGCATTCCGCTGGACTCGAAATCGGTCTCCCGGTGTGGTCGCCAAATGTGAATAGGGTAATATTCTCAATCCGATCCGAGTCTCAGAGGTAGTACCGATTCATCTCATTTCCCTCTCTCTCTCTCTCTCTCTAATGTGTAGTCTTATCTTTCTCACTCCAAAAGTCCTCCTTAATGATCTTTTTAGGGTCCTATTTATAGAGACTCCCTTTCACTCTTGGGTTGCCATGTGTCCTCTTGGTCACTTATTAACATAATTGCCATCCCTTACTTTTTAAACACCCAAAATGTCTAGACTCAAGCCCAATTGGGTAAACTCAACTAAGTATGTGTTAAGCCCATTAGGTCCTAATAAACTTGGGGTATCCACATTAGTCCCCTGACGGTTCGGGCGGGCAAAGTGTGACGGGTCGACCGTCACCCATGGAAGCCCAAGTCCCCTAGCCGTCGCCCACGTCAAATCCCATAACCGTCGAGATCATGGCTTACGTGGTGGCGCACGTCCATGGCTGTTGGCATCGTGGTCTAGGTGGCGAGCGGTTACACTTTTCCTCTTCATATAAATACACTTTTACCTTTTGCTTTCTTTAGCCAATTTTCCTTGGTTAAAAAATCTTCTCCTTCTCTTTTTCTATTACCATGAGTGATCATGACGAGCCGTTACATGACAACACACTCGCCCCTAATTATGAGGACGAGGTCAATCCGGAAGCCGCGCCAGAGGGAGAGGGCGCTCCGAATCCTAATCTCGATGTCTTTCCTCTCGCTGATCGGAAAGACGGCTTATTTTCTCACAATCTGTTTGAACGAAGCGTTTCTCTTCAGAGCGCTTTTGTTCCTCTTCCTGGCGCCGAATATCCTGATGACTTCTTCAATCAGTGCCTCCTGAATCGATTGCCGCCGCCTTTACCAGCCGACCCGAAGTGGCTGTTAAAGCCAGATAATGCTGAATGGTCATTTCCTCCTTTTGAACAGATTCCTCGTCTAGCTATAAATTACGGCGATTATGAGCTTCCTAATATTGTCTACAAATCCACAGCGAAGCCTCAAGAGGGTTGGGTACCGTGGGTCGACTTTATTGAGAACCATGAGTCCCACGCTCGCATACTAGAAGGAATTGGTGTTCTTGACGCCATCAAGGCGTCCAAATGTCGCTCTTGCAATCGTAGTAACCTCGATCTGACCAAGCTGGTCACGCGCTGGATTTCCCTGTTCCATACGTTCCTTTTCGCTTGGGGAGAGGCGACCATTACTCTCGAGGACGTGATTGCCTTTACTATGTTGCCCGTTCACGGTACTTGCTATTGGCATCAGTCCGCCGTTGCAGGGTGCATGCGCGAAAAGGATTGGGACTTGGTGGTTATCCTGAAGAAGTCCAAGGAGCTCGCGAGAGACGTTCCAGTTGAGGGAGCCGGGGACAACCCACAGAAAGGTAAGGAACTTGAAGGTACTCAGGACGACGATCTGGAAGGAGGCGAGGAACATGAAGGCGCCCGAGGTATATATGTTTTCCGGCTCGTCTTCTATTCTTTCCTTACCCTATACGAGTGATTTTATTTCACACAACTAACCTCTTTTTTATGTCTTCCAGGTGAGGGTGATGTGGAAGCGATGACTTCAAGCAGGTCAAAGAAAAGACGCTCTTCTTACCCACTATTCGTGAAGTATTGGGCACCGAAGATGGTGGAAGGTCGTTTGAAATGTCCGGATTATGGCGAGGATTCGGAGAAAGCGCAGCTAGCAGCGTTTCTCCTCTTCTGGTTGAGTCATGATGTCTTTGAATTTAGCCCAGGGGACACAATCAAAGAGGAGCTTATGCCCATGGCCGTTCTAATGGCGCGTGGCGTATCCTTTCCTCTGGCCCCTATGTTCCTGGGCGGGCTTTACCACCATTTAGACTTGCTCGTGATTGATATCCAAAGGGCCGCTGATGTGCACACGGTCGAGACTTTCGTACCTGCCAGTTTCCTTCAGATGTGGTCTTGGGATCGGTTTCCAGGGTTCAGCCCGCCAGAGCCGACACTTACCCTTCATGGCGTCGAAGAACGAGTCGACGAGAATGGGGAAGTTTATCAGGATCCCATGGTGTATACTTATCCCCGTGCCCGCCTTTCCAAACGGAAATCGCCCAAATCTCTTGACAGTATTTCCAATTATATGGACATTGGAACCAAATTTTGTTTTTCTCCATACACTGATGGTCGCGTCGGACCTGTTCCTTATACCTTTTACTCGGATGAAGAGGAAATCCTCGACTCTCGAAGGGTGAGGCAGGGGAGTGAAGTGGACTTCATTTTGTCAGTTACTTCTGGCTACCTTCCTGGGTTTTGCGGGGGCGCGTTCTCTATTGAGGCCTATAATTTCGATCGGGTTGTCCGCCAAGCAGGTTTTGATCAGGGGGTTCCTCCGCCTCCCTTGCCTCTTCTTATCCTGAACGATGCCTCAATTGAGGTTTGTTATGATAGATTTGTCTATTCCGAAGGAGGCGCGCTTCGCTGCCGTCCACTCCCCTTTACCATCCGTTATCCAAAGCCTGCTCGAGAAACCCTTCGTGTTTCCGCTGATTGGCGTTTTTACTGGAATGAGCTTTTAACTCGTGTGATGAACTTTCTGGTCACTGCCCGTGTCATCTACCCCGCGCTGGATAAAGATGAGCTTTGCGAAATGCACCATGTTGGCCGTTTTGTGCTTGAGAAGAGTGTAGCAGAACCTCTGAGGTTGGTTCCTGGGAACAAGGGTCGTGCTCGGATTTCTTCTGAGACAGCTTGGGGTCCTCTTCCTTTAGATCCCGACGCGGCTGTGAAGCTTAAGTCAAAAAGGAGGGCTCCCCTTTCCTCCCCAAAAGCTGCTGGCGGTCAAGGACGATCGCGGACGACTCGAGTCCCCAAGCCATCTCCTTCAGCGCCCAGCGCTGTGTTGGACAAAGGTGTTTTGGTGAGTGACCATCCCTTTGGTATATCAATTTGATATTTTGTGTTCATGTGTTTGTCTTCCAGACATTTTGTTTACTTAAGTTTCTGCTTGCCCGTAGCCTGACGGCGCTCATGATCCAGGACCGCGCAAGCGGTCTATGGAGGAGTGGTTTAACATGCCCGAGTGTGAGTGGCGTGAGAAGGCCTTGATTGATAAACGAAACTGGGAAGCGGGCATAGTTCCCGTTCCTCGGTGTATATCCTCTCTTTCTAACAAGTCTTGTACTAAACAGGCGCGTCCATCAACCTCCTCAAAGAGAAAACGTGCCGCGTCCGTACAAACCCCGACTCGTTCGAGCAACCCTGAGTTTGTTCGGGAATTTGAACATCGTAATCAGAGCGCCGGTCCCAAACCGGCTGACGTGATGAAGTTAACGCGTTTAAATTCTTTAGTTTGTTCCGTTAGGCGCGGTCATGTTGATTCCCTGAATTCTCCGTCTGCTATTTTAGAATCCTTCAGTTCGTCAATGTCAGGGAGAGAACACCAAGTGGGCCCGTCTTCTCCTGACCTTGTACTGTCTGATCCAGGTATGCATTCAATTTTACACGTGGAGCGCATTTAATCCCCCTTTTTAGGCAAGAGGAAAATTTATTCTATATAAAGGCTCTAGTATCTGTCTCATTTCTCTGCGAATTAAGAGAGAATTTGAACTCGTATACGTTTTACCCTAGGTTCCTTCGACGGGGATTATTCAGACGAGCAAGCAGGTGATACAGACGTCGACGAGGAAGCGACCTCGGTGCCCCTTGAGCAGGTGAGCTATGCCGACTTACCCCGGGTGTGTTTTATCCCCCTTTTTTTGTATGGCTTTACTGACATTACTATTATTCTTATTATTTTTGATAGGAAACGGGTATGGGAAAGCGTGTGAACAAAGAAACTGACAGCGCGGGTAGTGAGAAGCGCATGAGGAGCTCTTTGCCTCCTAGAAATGACAAGATTGTCAATCGGCCCTCGGCTTCAGCGGTGTTAGGTTCACCTGCCGCTGCTGCGACTCGTTCTCCAGCTGTTAATACGTCCCGCTCCTCCTCTGTTAAGACAGTTCGTAATGCTGCTGTTTTGCCCTTGTTCGAACGAGCCTTTGATCGGTCAGATATCGGTTTTGAGGATGAGGCTTTTGAGCTCGTTCATGGGTTTTGGGTTTCTTCAGTGCACGCAGGCACTTATACTAGAATTCTGAGGCGTCATGGCCATATCGTGTCCTCGAGTATGGCGGACAGTCTCGGTGCGTGGGTACAAGTGAAGATGGTCCGTGACCTACTAGTTGTGGCGGCTGGCCTATATGGCGCTGACCAGGACCCTCCTTCCGAGAGCCAGATGACGAAATGGGAGGGGGCTCTTTCCATTGCAGAGTATATGCAACTCAACGTTGCTTGGCTACGAGAACTATTGAAGAAGGCGAGAACCAAGCCTGATCTCAGAGTCTCGAAGTTATCTGTCGAGATTGAGCAGCTGATCCATGAGAGGGAGCGGTTGACTACTGAGGTCGAGGCTAAAACTGTGGAACAGCGGAAGATCGCCCTGGAGTTCAATAGTGTTACTGATGCCCTTGGCGGACTAGAGCAGGAGGTCGCGCAGGTTGATCAGGAGCTAGAGATGAAACGAAAGGAGTTGGCTGATCTGGAGGCCGAATCATGAATTATTTCCCCTCCCCCCCCCCCCTTTTTTTTTAGGATATTATTGTCTATTGTTTGAGTTTTGGATATTGGTTTTCGTGTTTAACCTTTATTGTTTGTATTAATGATTGATTCCATTTAAATAGTTGGAGTATGGGTGTTTGTTTGCATCCTCTCATTTTAATCTGCAAATACTTGTGTATATGGCGCTATCTCGCGAGGAGGTTGGTAATGAGATTCAACGTTTGCGCAGGGCGAGCTTTGTTTTACCTATAGTAGTTGCCTATTTTGGGAAGTTGTCAGATGACTCTTGTCTTGAATTTGCCGAAGTAAACTCCTTGGTGGAAGGGATAAGACTATCTGGGCACGAGCCTGATGAAGTTTCTTTGGAGCGCCTTCGAAGCTGTAGGGCGCGTCGGGTATTCTCTACTTTGAGTTTATATGACAGCTCTTAGGCTCTGCGTTTAATAAATGCATCATTAGCCCGTGCCTTCGTTTTGTTTCGTTCGTTTCAGAGTCGAAGTGTCTAGAAGGGATGTTTTTCGGCCAAGGGAGCTATCTTTTCGATTTCTGTGTAGTAATAAATGTACCCCTAGAATGTTGACTCTTGAGGATGTATATATATATGTGTGTTTCGTTATCTTTTTTCATCCCATTCTCTTTTCTCGTGTGTTTTTGTGTTTGTTTTTTTTTTTGTAAATAATTTCAAATGGCGTTTCGTTTACGCGGCTATTTTGTATCCTTGTCCTCGGCGCCGTCTATGTCTACTCCTTTGGATTTAGAACAAGAAATTGGGCGACTGGAATCGGTCAAGGAAGAGATGGAGCTGTTAGTCACGCATAGGCGAGAAGACTATGAGGCTCTTCAACAGATTTGGAACGAGCATCACGCTGAGTGGGAGGCCGCTTGTGTTGCCGGTCACGCTCCCGGCGTTCAGTTTGGTTCTCATAATGAGGTTGAGCTTCGTAGGCGAATGGACCGAACTCATGATCGTCGTACTAGCGCTCTCAGTGGCCTCTTGGAGGCCGAACGTTTTGTCAAATACATTGACGCGGAACTTGAGCGATGTAGGCGCGCCATAGTTGTGGGCGCGGTCATGCCGTTAGTCTAATCTTTTCCCTATGTAGATGTCGTATGGCTTTTTTAACTTAATGGAAACGTATCTTTATTTGACACATGTCATTCATGCCCAAGGCAATTCCCTTTGCATTAAATGTGCTAGTTTTGTCAGTATATATAAGAAAGCGTTTTCCAATTGCCTATTTTTCAATTGTCGTTTTGTTTCTTTACAATCAGTCGAGATGGCATCTCTGAATGGTTTGTGGGTATTAGCTCTCCCCGCTATTCCTGGCGCATTAAAGCGTGCAAATCTTGAGAAGGAAACAAAACGCTTACATACTATCCTTTTGGAGACTAAAGGTTTACTCCAATCACATGAACAACGATGTAAGAGCATCCGTGTGGCCTTGTTGGAACAATGTGAGACTATGGAATTGATTCGTCGTGCAGGCGCAGATTCGTATTTACGAGGCAAGGCGCGTCATCGTTATAATGAGCTCGTGCAACAACTTTCCAAAGAAGAGGATTGTGTGGAGTATGCACGGGATTCCGTTGATTTTGTCGCACAGCGCTTTGCTGAATGTGAAACCGAGCTAGTTAAACTGGCAATGTTTAATATATACTGTAATGCTCTTTATTATTGTGAGAGTGCGCTCTTCTGTAGTTGACTGATTTTCTTTTTATAGTAGAAAGTAACTCTTGTTTGTGCGCCTTTGTGGGCTAATGTTATTGATGTGTTTTGTGTTTAAACTAGTAAAATCGTGGACAGACAGCGTGTTCAAGGCGCTCTTTACTGGTAGGGCGCGTGTTAGGCGACCCTCCGAGCATGTTCCGATAGTTTGATAGATAACGTAGATTAATCAGTTGGTTTAACGCCCCGAGCGTATTCCAATAATGTGGCGCATAACCTTTGCATAATCTTCCCTGACATGCGGCTCTTGGAGCTATTTAAAAGGCGCGTAGGCCTATGATATAATTGATTTGGTTTTTGCATAAATGAGACGCGTCAAGGCGTTTTTATATAAAATTTTGTTTTGCTGGTTGGGCGCGTGTTAGGCGGCCCTCCGAGTATGTTCTGATAGTTTGATAGATAATCGTAGATTAATCAGCTGGTATAATCGCCCCGAGCGTATCCCAATAATGTGTTGCATAATCTTTGCATGATCTTGATTTGCGGCTCTGAGGCTATTTAAAATTTTGTTTTGCTGGTAGGGCGCGTGTTAGGCGACCCTCCGAGCATGTTCCGATAGTTGGTGTAACGCCTCGAGCGTGTTTTGATGATGTATAGATTAATCAGTTGGTATAACGCCTGTCTTAGAGTGGCCGCGTATCAGGCGTTCCACCGAGCGTGTTCCAGTAAAAGGAAGCGTGTTCAGTGCGCTCCTGAGGCAGCGTGTTCAGTGCGCTCCTTATGGGTTTTCGGTGCCCAATCGACCAGGGTGATCAGTGCCCTTGTGTTAAATCGATTTTGTTATAAAAGGAAGCGTGTTCAGTGCGCTCCTGAGGCAATCGTGTTCACTGCACTCTTTGGGTTTTCGGTGCCCATAAAGTAAATGATTGTTTGAAGGAATGAGCATATATTTCTCTTGTTTTTCTTAAGGTTTACATATAATGATAAATAAACGAACGAAGATTAATAATAATAAAGGGTAAGAGTTACTGCCAGTATCCTCTGGCCCTATCCTCTTATGCATAGTATAATTTAATCCATTTGCCATTAATCGGGGTATCAATCTCCTTACCGCTCATGTGGTTGAGATAATAGTAGCCGCTTTCTGCAATCTTTCGCACAGTATAAGGTCCGCGCCAATTTGCTGCGAATTTCCCTGCTTTGGCTTTTCTCTGTACGTGCTTTGCGATTTTTAATACAATATCACCGACTTCGAAGGAACGAGGTACTACCTTTTTGTTATAGTAACGCGCCTTAGTAGCTCTGTAAGTTTCAGCGAATTTTTCCGCCCTCGTCCTTCTCTCTGCAAGCGCGTCAAGATGCGCGATTCTGCTTACATCATCAGGTTCCGCGTGGCTGGCTACCGCCACTCTGGCTGATGGCACCGCAACTTCCGCTGGTAGGATGGCATCCTCTCCATATACCAAGGAATAAGGATACGCTCCTGTTGAACTCCGCTTGGAGATCCTGTAGGCCCATAGTGCTAGAGGTAGCTGCTCGTGCCAGCTTCTGTGATGTTCATGGACAGTTTTGCTCAGGATTCGGAGCAGCGTTTTGTTGGTAGATTCTGCCAATCCGTTTCCTTGTGGGTAATATTCAGTTGACGCATGTTGCTTTATATGGTACTTGGCCAACAGATCTGCCACCTTCTGATTGATGAACGAGGTACCGTTGTCTGAGCGAATGATCATTGGCGCGCCGAAACGACAGATGATGTATTCCTTGATAAACGCAGCAATGGTTTCTCCTTCGTAGTTTCGCAGAGGCGCCGCCTCTACCCACTTGGTTGAGTACTCCGTGGCCGTGATTATATATTTGTGCCTTCCAGAAGATAGAGGGCTTATAGGACCAATCAGGTCCAGACCCCAACTGTGGAAGGGCCATGGAGCAACTATACTATGTAATTCTTTGTGGGGCGCTTGAATGACATTCCCATGGAGTTGGCAAATATCACATTTTCTTACGAAATCCGCTGTATCCGCCTCCATGGTGGGCCAATAGTATCCACCATCGTGAACGTGTATGAATAGTTTGCGCTTTCCTTGATGTTCCATCTCATGTGCTTTGGTCATTACTGTTCGCGCTTCTTCACTGCTTAGGCATCTTAGGGCACCGTTGTTGAAACTCCGCTGGTACAGTACTCCTTCATTAATGAAGAATCGCGCTGCCTTCTTCTTTATTACCAAGGCTTCTACCTCGTCTCCCGGGAGTGATCCGTTCCTTAGATAGTTTATGTACGGCTGCCTCCAGTCCAATTCTTCAATCGTACAAACTTCCGATGGTTGCGGCGGTGATTGGCATTCCGCGCAATTGTTCTGTAAAGTCGCGGCTTGCGTTGCCATCTCAGGCCAGTAGTACCCTTTTCTTTGTATCCTCCTGTACAGTGGAACCACTCCTGAGTGTCCACAAGTTTCCTGATGGACTTTGTCCAAGAGGTTTATCGCCTCTTGATTCCCTATGCATCGTGCTAGAGCCCCACCTGCCATTCGGTAGTACAGTTGCCCTTTGATGACCACGAAAGATTTCAATTTTTTGAACAATATCGACCTTTCTTCCTTCGGCTTACCGAGCTCTCTCATGATTCCCTTTCTCCAATCGTTTTCTTCTTCAAATTTTATCTCTCGCAACCATGTACTAGGCAGCTCTTGTCTGTACACAGTAATCGATCCTTCATCTTTACCGTTCAAATTGATTTTTGCCGCAAGTGTTGCCAAGGCGTCAGCGTGTCTGTTCATGGCTCTTCCAGTGTGCCCTAGTTCTATTTGGGCGAACTTAGCCATCTGCTCCTGTGCCTCCGCGCGGTAGGGCGCTAGTCGTTCTTCTTTGACTTGGAACTCTCCCCCCGCTTGACTCGTGACCAACTTCGAATCACCATGTACGTGAAGCCGTTGGAGTTTCATTTGCTCTGCCAGCTTGAGCCCTATTAAGAATGCCTCGTACTCGGCCATGTTGTTGCTACAAGCGAAATCTAGTTTAAAAGCGAACGATAGTAGCTCCTTTTCTGGTGTTTCGAACACGATGCCTGCTCCCCCGTATGTCCCATACGATGACCCATCAAAGTACATGTCCCATGTACCCTCTTCCTCTAGTTCTGCTACCTCTCCAGGGATGTCTTCATGAATATCAGCCTCGTTGCTTCCTGGGAACGCGGCTAAAAGATCGACCTCTGACCCCTCGCGGTCTCTGGTAATGTAACCCGAACTCTGACAGCTGGAGGGACCATCGTGCAGTTCGCCCAGTTAGGTATGGACGTTTGGCTAGATAAACCATGGGGTTCGCCGCGGCAACCACTACCGTTTGATGCGCTAACAGGTATGGCCTTAACTTTCGAGCTGCATAGATGAGGGCTAGGCATGCTTGCTCTATGCGGGGGTATCTCACCTCGGCTTCCTTCAGTACGCGACTTACGTAATATATAGGAAAAAGTAGATCGTTTCCCAAATCTTGGGCGAGGAGCGCTCCTATTGCTTCGGCCGTGTATGCTAGGTAAAGATGTAGCCGCTCGCCTGGTATTGGGGGTCGAAGGACTCGTGGACAAGTCAAGCATCGTTTTATGTTATCAAAAGCGGTCCGCTGGACATCCTCCCATTGGAATGCACGCCCTTTCTTTAGAAGTGGGGTGAAGGCGGCCATCATCTGGGCGAGGCCTGGTATGAACCGCCTAATATAAGATATTTTTCCTAAAAAACTCTGCAGCTCCTGTACGTTGGTAGGGTTGTCCATACTAAGTATTGCTTGCGCCTTTCCTGGATCCACTTGGATTCCCGTGCTGGTAACCACAAAACCCAAGAACTTGCCCGACGTGACCCCAAAAGCACACTTCAGAGGATTCATCTTAAGTTTGTACTGTCTGCAACGCTCAAATACCGTTCGTAAATGGTCAATGTGATCTTTCCTCCTTTGGGATTTAACCACAATGTCATCAACATATACCTCAACTTGCCTATGGATTAAATCATGAAAGATAGAAACCATGGCGCGTTGATAAGTTGCCCCCGCGTTCTTCAATTCGAAGGGCATCATCACATAATAGAAGCATCCGAATGGTGTTTGGAACGCCGTCTTGTGTGCGTCAACAATGTTCATTCTAATCTGATTATAGCCACTGTAACCGTCCATAAACGAAAACATTTGGTGGTTACTAGTTGCGTCTACTAGCATGTCGACATTCGGTACAGGGAATTCATCCTTTGGACAGGCTCTGTTCAAATCTCTGTAATCCACACAGCAACGGATTTTTCCATTCTTCTTTATCACTGGTACAATGTTAGCTAACCATGGCGCGTTCTTTATGGGTTTGATAAATTTTGCTGCCGCTAGTCGCTCGATCTCCTCCTTTATTGCCAACGCCACATCCTTGTGAAAGGTACGACTTCTTTGCTTTACGGGGGGCGCGTAGGGTAGAATGTCTAGAGAGTGTGCGACTAACTCTGCGTCCAAGCCTGGCATTTTGCTGTATGTATAGGCGAAAACATCTCTATATTCTTTTAATAGTTCGACCATTCTTCTCCGTTCTTCCCTTTCGAGGGACGCGCTGATCTTGATTAGTCTTTCTTCTTTATCGCCGATGTCTACTTCCTCTACCTCGTCTAACGATGGTATCTCTGTGAGTTCCTCTACTGGTAATGATTCTGCCGTCACTTCTTCTTCCTCGTTAGGAGATGGTGTCACCTGGCTTGTAGATGCTTCACACAGTTGCTCTGGTGGCAACATCTCCGCTGGTTGCTATAATCTGTAGATGTGCCCTCCACCTTGAGTGGTGAAGCGGTGGAAACGGGGCTCTAATCCTGTCTTTATCCTTTTAGTGCCTGCCGACGCCCCTAATCTTTCGGCACTAAATACAGACGCCTTTTCTTCAACCTTCCTCTTTTCCTTGGGTATCTCCAAACGAGCGGGATTAAAGACCGAAACTTTACTATCCTCTTCCCACTTTGGTAGAGGGATCGTCCGAGACAGACCTATTACAGCCGCTTCACCCTGTCCCGCTGGCTGGTAGAAAATTGCCTCCGCCATATATGCCTCCTCGGGTCCAAAAGGGTTGTTTGTGGCTGGTACTCTGTATTCCCTTCCTCCGATGCTAGTTTTAATGCATTGATGATAGGTGGATGCCACAACATGGTGATCGCGTATCCATCCGCGCCCTAGAAGCAGGTGAAACGAAGTGTGATCGTC
>JAJJMA010071991.1:0-13343 GCA_023529015.1 Papaver nudicaule
GCAAAACGCATACAATCCTGCACGCTCTTGTTATTCCTATACGAACAATTTAGGACTGTTCCCCCAAAATCTGGGCAATGTCTACGTCCCCGCAAACCATGTTCTTCAACCCTTGGACTAGCCATTGGATTCAGTTGACGGTTAGGACATATGACCAACCCGTTGACCGTTAGGAATTTATATAGCCATTCCCACCCCCCTGCATTTTTAAATAACATATAAACAGTGGGGATCGGGGTTTCCAAACAAACACCCTGAATTCAAAATTTGTAAAGACTATAACAGAATGAAAGCGTTACCTCTTCCATGATTATACAGAATGCATCCTTTAATAATCATTCAACAATAGCGATTGAATACGCGGCTTCTGATCGAATACATCTAATCCTCGTTTGTGGTTTTACTAAACACCTAGGGTTTTTTTTCTATGACATATAGTAACCTGTAGGGGGTCTTATTTATAGGCAAGAGTGTGTAGGTGTTCGGCTTGTTTGTAGCTTACGCTGTCATTCAACTTTGCACAAGTGAGACCATAATAATATCGTCTACCCAGAGTACTCCTTGTGGCCTTTTTGTTTCTTGGGGGTACTGGTTGGGTTTGTAATTTTTGGCATCTTTAACATGAAAAGGCGTGTCACCTAGAATCCCAGCTGTATAGCATGCTCGTCTATACAGCTGTATAGTATTGTCATGTCAACTATCCACATAAGTTGCTATATCCATGAGGTTGGATGACCCCTACACTCAACTTCCTATATCAATAGGGACATCCCAAAACTGGAGGCCAATTATGATATGTACGAAAATTAAAACTACATACTGAATAAGTGCAAGATTAAAATAGTGATGCCCTATAAGGATGAATAAAAGCCACTGTCTGTGGGTGCTAACTATTTTGTCTTTTGGTGTCTTTTGCCCTTAATTTAGGGACGCTAACTATTTTGTCTGTAGGGGTAGCCTGGTGGAGGTTGTACCAAAAATGAAGGTGTGTTTGTTGTTATTTTAGGGACGCTAACTATTCCCCTACTGTCGCCTTTCCCATTTGGGTGGTCAAATCAATAAGAAAAAACTGAACCACGCTTCTGTACACAGTGAATTTGGAATCACCAAACACTGATAATTATATGCTGGTGGACTGTTTGTTTTCGGGTGCTGTAATCTCTCCTCTTTACCCATACGTTAAATGACTGTTAGATGTCTTTAATATATGTACTTTCCATGTGTAAGGATTTAAAACTGAATAGAGGAGGCTAGAGTCTATAATTGAAATATATATTGAACATCCACAATTTTTAAACAAGCCACCCCATCAGAACCTATAAATACAGGCCCGGTTAAGAGGTTTTTTTCCAACTTGACAAACTAATCACACAAGCATGGAATGCTCCAAGGTATTGCTTGTTTCCTCCTGCTCCTAAGACCAATTTTTTTGTTCTTTTTAAGGTTGTTAAAACTAATTAAATCTATTATGTGTGATTGCAGTGCTCTTCCATTATCAAGTGTGGTATCTGTCAATCCGAACATCACCGCTGTGCTTTATGTCCATATATCTACTCGGCCTGTCCCAAAGCAAACTGTGTTGGTTTTCGAAAAATCCTGGAGTCGCACACCGATAAAAACCCAGGCAGATTGTTCCTGAAGTGCCAAATTATAGATTGCGGACACTTCGAGTGGTTAGATTCTGCTATTCAACACGGTAAGGTTGGTTCTTCTACAGGTTTTAATTCCCCCAGGCAGTATACTGTTAAGAGCTGTTACACATGTGGAGAAGATGACCACTGGTCCGACCAATGTCCACACAAGAAAAAAAGCGGGAAATATATATTGGTTCGCCTTCAACTCCAGCGAACACTGATAAACAACAGTGGGATCAGATAACAGTTCAATTTAAAAGAACCTTGTAAGGTTAATTGGGTTGGAACAAAATGAAGTCGTTGGGAATTGGGAGTTGTGGGCCGATTGACAGGATGAAGTGGGTGTGTTTAAGTGAATGTAGGTTTTTAAGTGAATGTATGAAATCTGTTGGAACAAATGTTTGTTTTTAACTTAATAAAAAACAGTAACATTTAGGCTAATTTCGGTTTTGATTTGTTCCCACCGGACTGGTTGAATGACCTCAGTACTACTCCCGGTGGCAAACAGGCAGTATGACACACATTGCTATAATGTTAAATTAAATTGAAACTACCAATGCAACAGGGCGACAAATATTCTAATACACTAGTGTTCCACCGGCCGTCCCTTTTGATTAAAACGCCACCTTCATGGGTAATTAAGTTATGTTCCAGCGGTGGAAAAATTAAATTGATACTATCAGTTTTTGTAGTTTTAGTGTTGAAGTTAATTGACTCGTAGTAGTTATTTTCGTCAAGAACTAATTGCGTTGGAGCGACTAAACCCCAAATTGAGTGATCAGGGGTCATCGATTAGTTTTCTACAGGTAATGAAAAGGGCAGAACAAAAAATGTTAAACATTCATACATATGGAAGGACAAATGTTATTGTGCATTTAAAATTTAATGCTATATAATATGTAACAAAAATGGAGAATGAGAGGATAACTCATTGTAGACTTCTGGGTGTGGACCATTTATCGTTTAGGTGGCGCATCTCCGATGCAGCTGAGATTGAGAGGTTGAAAAAGGGATTCCGCCATAAGCACGACATCAGATTAAATGAATGCAACATCGGATTAAAACTCCAATTCCGTTGTCAGCTTTAAATCCCACTTTTTGCCTGACCCGGAAACATAATACGAAAAAGCTAACCCTTCTTACTTGCAATCCAAAAACCATAGAACTCGGTCAGGGTTATTACTTTTTCAGGTGTTGGGACGTGCATTCAACCGCTGGACTAGCCATTGAATTCGTTTGGTTAGGAATTCATATAGCCAATCCTTGTAGTTTTAGGAATCCATATAGCCATTCTAAGAACCTGCGCAATTTTATAAATTATGTGTGTGTTAAGCAGGTTTATTTTATCTTCTCTGTAATCTATGAAAAATATAGGTCTCAAACAAAAACATAACTCACAACCATTTACACATCTATGGTTTACTTGTCGCAATACCTTAATGAAGTTTTTGTATAGCATTACATCATTGTGGTACAACCAAATTTGGTGGTTCCGTTGTTTTCCTCCATCAATTTTCCGCCTCCATTCACTGGTTTCACTTGGTAAGACTGAAGTAAAATATTCGAGGTAACCTGCATGACCAACATTGTATATTGTTAGACATGACCAGAGCAAATAACTTACATGCATGGTAGTTGATTGACCTCACTGAACTACGACATCATCCTTACATGACATATTTTGGTTACCTGTTTTGGATCGAAGCACCATTTCCATTCCTTTGTTAAAGTTTGTTGAAGTATACAATTATGTAAGTTTGTTCACCGCTCATGAATGTGAAACATTAAAGAGTCTAAACGACAATTTATAGTATCATGGGTGAATGACTAGCCCTTAAAAAATCGCAAACTTTGCGGTTCTAATATTTATAAATAGTTATTTACCGAAACAGGAGGCATTGATGATATTTACAAAAAGTAACAGCTCATATTAAAAAAGTGCCAGATAAAAATAATCTTGCCCTATAAAGAAGCCTACAAGGCAGTCTCTGTAGGTGCTGTCTCGCATGGTCAAAAGTCACCGCTATTGTCCTTTGGCCTTTGTTTAGGGACATTTACTATTTTCTCTGGAGGTTCTACCCTTCAATTGTTGTACCAAAAGAGGAGACACTACCCCTTAATATATCCACGGGCCCAAAGTTAGATTGATATGACTACACTAGACTTCGGGAGAGCTAGGTTATAGAGGGCATGATGCCTATGTGAATTTATATGTCTTGGTTTGTAGGTTATAATAATGATAACACACATTGCCCAATAAAGTATTTACCCTATCACCCCTGGTACCCCCATATTCACTTATGGTTCTGACAGATTCCCTTTTTTTCTCTCAATGTAATATAAAAATAGCAACGCTCGAATAAGTTACGACTGACAATTATAAGCGTACATATATCTTTCCTGTGCATCTTCTGTCGGCTTTTACAATTGGGTGGTCAATTCAGTAGGGAAAAATTAAACAACTTGAACATTCTGCCCTATACAGACACCCGTTGATGATTTTGGAGAAGCTTGTTGGACTTGTTTTTGTTCTCGTTAGTGTTCACGTTCTGTTTGGTTATATTGGATTGTTTTTGAATTACAGTTTGGTGTCTAACTGTGTTGAATAAATGTGTTACTAACCCATGTGTGTTGTGGGAATGTTAGTAAAATGTGTGTTGTGGGAATAGCTGGCTTATTATGCATAACATATTTTACCATGCAAAATAAAGACTGGTGGTACAGAATTTGCATCGCCCAAGAAGGATAATCTTGTACCATTTACACCCATTTTAAACACACCCAAGAATAGTCCATGACAAGAATGCCACACTATAAAAACCTTAAAAAAAATGTCGTGAGGTATTGGTTTCTTTCATTTTGAGAAAAAAAACAGTGTTAAGCCCCCTCATTCATAACCTCCTATACCATTTACATCTTCTAATCGCCGTAATCCTTTTGGTAATCAAGTACATGCTTGATTTTCTATAAATAGACTTGCTTGCAAGTCCAACTCCTTTCATTGGCGATACAACCACTCCAACCCACAAACTACCATTCTGTCAGGAATACTCAACAACTTCGAAACAAACCCTGAAAAATACTCAACAACCAAAATGGATTCATCCCCCAACCACGGAATCGGTGGAACACCAAACACCTACCACCACCATTTCCCAAAGGCGGCTACGGGGATGGGGTACATCTCAGAAAATATATATACCGGCTTAGATGGTGAAGCAAGGTTTTTCCAAATGACCAACATGTATGCACTTTATGGAGGTTACTGCATGTGTGATGAGATGATTGACACGAAAGATGAAATGCACCGACTTCGCGCTCGTTGTCACGAGTAACACATCCCAGTTACACCAACACCTCCGTCCGACACCTTGGTGAAAGACTACCGCGATATGGAGGATCTTATCGGGCAGGTAAGAAACGAAAATAAAGAAATGGCATCCCAAATTCACCTTGCAGAGAGAGAGATAGAAATGCAGCGATTAAGGGCTGAAGCTATGGCGCGCAACCAAGCAGCTAGCAGGGAACGCAGCAGGACGGCAGCACACAAGCGTAAAGAACTGCAAAGAAAAGCAGAGAGGCGAGAGGAACAGCGTCGGCGAAGAGAAAGGGAAGAGGAGGAAATCTATGCATCTCAGCTACAGACATGGTTAGAAGCCATAAATCTAAATCAGCATCGGACATTACCTGGGTTTCCATCGCGTACGCCGGAAAAAGGTGGCCCTAGTCGTTAGTGTTCACTTTCACAACATTGTGTTGTTCGTCTGTATTCACGTTTGGTTTGGTTATTTTTGAATGATTGGGGATTTTGGTTTGGTGGTTCAACGCGGTCTCTCAATGTGTTAGTAAAATGTGTATTGCTTATTATGCATCATAAAATTAGTCATTCATAGTATAGAATGGAAGGACATAATTTACCTTACCAGACCATAATAATAACTTATACCATATACACCCATTTTAAACACACCCCACCAGGGTCGTTCAAAACAATGGAACACTATAAAACCCTATAACCAAGGCAGGGAGGGATTACTTTTTTTGTGCCTCCTTCCCAAAAAAAAAAAAAAGGTTTTAAGACCCTCTTCCATAACATCTTCGATTCTCCCTAATCCCGTTGGTAATCAACAAAATCATGTCTAAGCACCAGTCTTCCTAGTGGATTCTTGGAAAAGTAAACAGTCTACTCTCAGTTTTATCAGTTGTGGCACTACACCATCCAGGTTTATTTAAATTAGGGTTTTTAGCGTTGAAGTTTCTAGGGAATGGATTAAAAACCGTTTTGGTTTACGTTTTGTCTTTATATATTCTTATGATTTATAAAAAACGAATGCAGGCCATCATCCAATTTGCGGTGATTTGGTTTTGGTCCGAAGAAAAATACAGTGGAGGTGTAAAAAGGGGTTAACAAAGATCGCTGTAAATACCGCATTCTTTGGTAAATTACTTTGGCTTATAATCACCGATGGTAAGGTACAAGGTAGGTGTATCAAAAAATCGAAAACCCAGTTGCGTAGACAAACATGTAATCTATGAAGAGACCAGGCAAGCAGGTAACTATAATGTTGCTGAGTCGAGCAGAAATGGCGAGGCCAGACACATTTACGCCGGAGAGGGTTCATCTGTTGGAAATAGTCACGTTATTGGTGCCGATGCAGGACAACAAAACCGCTCACCATCTACACTATATACTGTTGGTCTGGCTCCCCTGCACATGAATGTCAGGGCACCACAAGCTCCGATGCCTATAGCTTCTAGATTGCGACTACGACCGCGTCGCCGACGGCCACAAACAAACTCTGAAGAACAGCCCTTGCCTAATCCAGTTATCAACATCAGCAGCGGCGAAGATAATGTGTAGATTAATTCAAACCGCAGTTGTGGGTCTGGAATGGTGTGTTTCTTTGGTTAAGGTTGTTTGGCTAGGGTAGATTATTATTGGCAATCTGTTATAATCACACCATTGGTGTCTTTGTATGAAATTGCAAAACAATTTAAACTTACTTTATGTGAATCTGTGGAAGTAAATTTAGTTGGTAACTGAATTCGCATAAATACAAAGGGCGTACAATCATACGATGGTGTATTAAACTAAGTCCAATACACAGAAATTGCAAGACGAAGAAAAACATAACATCCAACATAACCATCTCCAGATTGGAGGATCAGGAGTGGCCGTCACCGCCGGCAACAAACCTTACAAGGTCGGGTGGGTCTGAAAGCCACGCACAACTTATTAACACAATAGTCACTCAAGGTGATTAACGTGAATGTTCAAGTGAGGAAAGTTGTGGCTCACAATAAGGTAACAGTCCTGGAACGGAAATTCAAGTCCATTCCTTCTAGCAAATTCGGCTCTGGCTCTTTCCTCCTTGGAAAATAAACAATTCGTTAGCATGACACGAAATAGGAATTTAATGCGACGACGAAATGTCAAGTATGCCGCACTCACAATTTGTTCTCTCGATAAAAGATGGACACGCACTCTCCTACCAGAGGCTGGAGACCTGGTTTGATATTGTCTTATACGCCTCTGCAATTGAATATACTCAGTAACTCCTCGCATTATTACCATCTTGCGGGAAGCCAGTGAGATAAGGTTCCGATGACGATGGTTCCCACAGATTTCAGTGAATTGCGCTAGAATTCTACTCCATGCAACGGCTGCCCCACAGGTTACACTAACAGTCACATCTTCCTGGTTAATCACAAGTGACCAAGCCCTTATCAAGGTCGTGTCTTCTTTAGGTGTATACTCCTCCATTAGAGAGAATAACTTTGGAGAGTGGCAGGGGGAATAAATATGAATACCTTAGAGGCGGGAGGGCAAATGCGGAAATCAAATTTGGTCACTAAAGTACGGTGCATAGGACCTATATTTATTCAAACAAGCCACCAGTAACTCAGACAATTTTATCAAATCAAGAGAACTGTTGACTGATTCAACAACACACTACCACTCATACTGCACGCGTTCAGAGTGACTGAAGGCCATCCCATTTCACGATAAATCAATAAAAAGGACCTACGTTGTTCAATTCTGCGGTTTGACCAATTTGGGGGAGGGGGAGTCACTGACGGTGACTACTCATCTGCATATCTGCTCCTATCGATATAGTGTTTTCAGCAAATCAATAAAAAAGACCTACTTATTGCAATTATGCATATGTAAAATAACCAAACCATCACTTGTTATGTAGCCCTAATTTAATCTTACATATAACATTTATATACAACTATGTGATATTTAGCTTCGAAATTAAAGGGTGACTTGTATATATTCTTCTAAGCACGCCAAAAAGGGGACAACATTATATTTACCAATTTCTTGTTTGCGTGAATTGTAATTACCCAAACCTGGGTCTGCAATGCTGTTTGGAATAGGATGTGCGTTTTTTAGGACCTATAACCTCACCATTCGGTCCCAAATTGGTTGTAACGTACGCTGCAGAATTACACGACAACAAGAATGAGAAACGGTGGGAAATCATCTAGTTTAAAATTAATTAAATGGTTATTTAACATTGTAACTTACATTCAGCATCTACTGGTACTTCAGCCGAGGATCCGGCCACCGAAACGTTTCGTTGCGACGTACGTTTATGCTGGGGAATAACTGTATCACCAATGCCAAAGCCACTGCCACCCTTGTGTGTTGCTCTAATACACAGTTCGTCAGCAACCGTTAATATTTGGTCTCCAACCAAGACCACGGGTGAACCATCCTAGGGTGGCAACACACACTTTACACCTTGGTAAACATTTTGCGCTGCACCCATCATAAATGACTATAAGATAACTAGGGCTGGGTTATTTTTGGTTTGGTTGTGTAGACAATTAATCAATACTGGGACTGTATATCACACAAAAAAAAAAACCTTATAACATCCACAATTGTACATAAAAGATAGTGGATATGTATTACATTGCAAGTTTACGGGACATATAGTACGATCTTTCCAATACCCGGTGCTGCCCAACCATATTTACAAGTTGGTTAATCACAAAAAAATAGGGCCCCGAATAAATATATACATATGCAATCATAACCGGTCATGTATGCACACCCAAAAAACCTGTGGTTGGACTCCAGTCATTTGTCCAAGTATATACGTTTTATATCTGGTGGGAGGGGAACTCGCTGGTTTTTCCGTGATCTTGTGGTTTTTTCTTTTTTCCCAGCTGAAGGCAATACATTACGTTTATTTATTGAAGAGGAAAAATGGGTATAGCAGAAATATGATAGTTAACTTTTAATCTTACCGCACAAGTCCACTGGGACTTCAGCTGATGTCGCGGGGATCGAATCCTGCGTCTTGGAACGGGTCTTTCATTTAGGCGGCAATCTGGCTTCGCCTGCTTATGTTGAACCATCCATAACAAGTGTTTAATATGCATGCACGACAACAATATACTTTAGTAAAGAATTGTGTGTGAAACACATACCTTCACCAACTACATTTTTATCGACCCCAAACTCTCCTCCTGGGTCAAGGTGTGGTGGGAGTATTTGAAGTGGAGCCACGTTACAGATTTCCATTTCTAACATTCCTAAATCACCAATTCACATGTAGGTTAAGTTCTGAGGTTGCAGGATACAGCAATACACCACAAAAGAGGAGACTGGTTAGTTCCCTTTCATACCTGATTCCTCTGCCTTAGACCCATCCTCGGGACACCAAACAGTGTTCTTACCAGTCTCCAACTCACCAGCTGGCAACATTGTCAAGTTAGGGAAAATTATGGGGAAAACAGGGTTTTAGAAACAAGAACATATGGGTATATTACCCAGGTTTGTCCAATCATACCTGATCCGCCAACGATTTTACTCGCACCTTCGACAATTGGATCTATCGGTGCCGCATACTCTGCAAACATACTCGTAAGACAGATAAATTTACTTAAATACTCCCTCTGTCACAGTTTAACTGTCCTCATTACTATTTTCAGTTGTCTCAAAAATGTAACCAGCTTCTAATTATATTTGTATTTTTCCAACAAACTCGCAGATATACCCTTAAAAAATATCTAGATAAAGTGGAAACAAATTCATAAATATATATTCTTATTACAATATTTATATTTTTTTCCTTTTATAGTTATCAAAAATAAAGTCATATATTTTCTCTTTATTATTTCTTTCCTAAAATTAGAAATTCGTTTATTCTCTCTATATTTACTATGGGTATACTGGGACATTCAAATAATCTCCTTATTTTTTTGACTTAGTCAAAGCGGTCAATTAAACTGAGATGGAGGGAGTATATTGTGACCCTAAACTTCAATTTAAACATCCTTACATGTAGCCTGAACTGGAGGGTCTGTTATTTTATCGCCCGACAGATCATCCTTAGGACGAATGTCCGTGTCCTTCTCGGTAAACTCACCGGCAACTGAGGATATACTCGAATCATATAAATAATATGTTACACTTTACTACATAGAAATCACTAATTTGACTATCATTTATGTTAGGCTTTCATACCTGATTCCCTAGCCAGGGAGGAGGCTTCATCATTTAATGTTGACGTAACTGAGGCAGCCGGAGGAATTATTTCATTTCTGTTCTGGGTAAACATGTCTACACCTGGCAACATACTCAAAGTGAGTTCAATTTTTGTTTAATAAGTGTTCCAAGAAACAACCATTGAAGTTTCAGGGTTACCACAAACCGGGTTCAACATCCGTTGTTTGCACAAATACATCAGGAACTACACTCCCCCCAGACATATCGAAACCTTCCACATTAGTGTGTTCCTCGGCGACAGAAGGACGGCCTTCAACCAGACACCAGAGTACAATTAAATTACTCCGCTGTTGTCATGCTCGAAAAAAAAGTTTAGTTTACTCACAGGTAATGCTTAGATGCATTACGTGAAACCGTCGCCACCGGTATTGAATCGCAACCGACATCCTCGATGTGTGGCTGAGAGTCACCATGACCCGCTGCAAACATACAAAGAGGACAAAGAAATGGGTAAATACAAATTAAAACATTAGAATAGGGATATATTGAAAGTGAGGGTTACTGATGTATTACATAAACCAGTCCCCCACTGTACAGCCTGAGCAACTGATCTTTCTAGCAACGAGGAATCTATGGCATCCACCATACTCTCAACCTCTGGTATGAGAGAACCTGATGCAACGTTCACAGCTAAAGATTAGGTTGTCTTGCATGCTAAACATAGACAAACACTTGGGGTTCAAGGATGCATTAAAAAGGTAATCCACGTTTACAATAGGTGCAACAAAATTAGTCGTGCAAATCAAAAAAGGTAGATATAAATTTGTCATGCCTTTCGTATAGCATAAAAAAAGAATTTAATAGATATGCAGTACCCGCAATAGTTTACTACAGCCATACCCATACATTCTATGTCTTACCTAAATCCTCCCCAGAATTGCTCACTTCACGGCACAAACCTACTTCAGCAGTAGCACCAGGTATTTTTGCAACATCCTCAACAACTTGGCCTGAACACAAAAAAACATTGTCAGTCAGCGGGTTGTTTACGGAAACTAAGTTCATCATTATAGGGGAGAAGTAATGTACGTTTACCAATTTGAACCTCTACACCACCAACAGGTTTATGGGGAGGGCGTTTGTAGGACTCGTTGACATTTCTCAGCCTAGCTTTTAAAGATGGAACACTCTTACCACGCTTGTCGCCAACATTGTTCGTCGATCGGAGGACTCTACCAGAGGGTGGTGGTAGAGTTGGCAGAACTGCAGGAGGATCCTTTGTCGGTGAGGGCTCTGTAAAACATGGCGAGTAATAATTAAAAAACAATTCCAAAATAATAATAATAATAATAATTCTCTTTATCCGCTGTGTTCCTACCGCGTGGGGGCTCATCTCCGCAGATAGGTGGAATCAGGTCTGCATCAACAACTGCAGTCAAATAAAATTACGGTTAAGTATCGTTCAAAGAAATTTTGATGGACAATTGGATTGGCATAACAGGGGTGGCATAATTAGAATACATTTCACTCGTTTTACACCCCTGGATTGGAGTGCCTTTCTTTTCCTTTTTGAGGTTGCAAAATCTACTACAAGAGCATCGTCACAAGGCAGCGTCCCGACATGGCTTTCAGCTAGGGGGGCACCTCCGTCGGAGCGAGATGAAGGCTCGTTGTTTGGGATGACATTCCGCCCAGAGGCACGTGTAACCCTGACATTCGCCGGCCTTCTAGTTCCCAACCCTTCTCTAACCACTAAGGTTGATGACAAAAAAGATTAACATAGGATTAATCACGTGGACATTTAAACAATGATATATAAGTATATATATTCATAGACTCACCAGCTACACTGGCCGAAGGCTCCACAGACATTGTTTGGTTGTCTTCAGGACCAAACAATAGAGTAGAACGACGGCATTTTTTCATTCTTCTTCTTTCTAAGCTGTGTGTTTGAGGGGCCACCCTTTTCTAGAGCAACCCTGGTTCTTCTCTGGGATGCACCCTCGGACGCGTCCTCTAAAATAAAAACACTTTGCTGAATTATGGCTCAATTTTTTGATACCGTGAAGAAATGTATGCAGCCTACAAGAATACAATACCCGTCGCGGAGTTAGAAGTCGAACCCGCTTCCACGCCGTGATCACTGGGTGTACTTCTCACGTATTCGTGGGGATCCGATGGAGCTTCCTGCACCCTCTCTATAAGACTGGCGAGCTATGGATGATTCTCAAGGTTCACGGAAGATACAAACGCATCGACCAACTCCAGTGAAACAGAGAGCTGCATAGTTGAAGCAAAATAATTATAATATAAATCCATGAGCATACCGAGTTGTTGTTTGTAAAGGTGAAAAGCAAATATTAAAAAAAATGACTCACCAACTGCTGGAATGCGATATAGGGCACTAGTTTCTCACTACCTCTAGGGATCACCAGCTTCACAGTAATGGTGGAAAACCCAGAAAAAACACTTGGCTTAACTACAGGCTCAGCTTCAACGATTGGCAAAAGATTACGACAGAAATTCTTCCACTGGGTCTTATACTGCCCCAACCAGTTATCCCAGTTTTTGCTCCGCCGACTTGGACCCCACCGTTTGTAAAACTGAGGAACTGGGGGTTTAGACTGAACCAACCCAAATTGCCGCATCACCCTCTCCGGTCTCTGCTTTTCGCACTCGTGAAAGTTAACCAGCCAAGCCTCAGCCTTGCCAGCCAGCTGGGCAACGTATTAACCTCAAGGGTTTCCATCGGAACACTAACACGCACTTCCTAACTCGCGGCATTCAATTCATAGTCTACCACATCCCACTTATCGATCTGGATATTTTCGTAGGGCATCCAGACAAACTGATATGTGCGCGTTAAAGTTGGTTAACCAAGAGAGTTATTAAATGAAGTTATACCACATTTCATGTAAAACATAGAGATCTAATATACTTACATCTGCTCCATTATACTCATTCAGGTAATCCCTGATGAAGTCATAATTGTTATGCAGGGGATTAGTCCTTCCCCTCTCGGCCCATCTCAGAGTCAGCGGCACATGACAACTGTCTTCGGAACTCGTTGGCCTCAACTCGGGAAAACGCTCATAAACCCAGGACTGAGGAAGTAGAACATATACATATTTTATGTGCATAAATAGGGAATGGAGATAAAGGGTACGGAACTGAAGGGGTGATACTTAAAGTACTAACCATGATTACAACAACAGAACCAGTGAAGTTGGCAGACCCCTTGG
>JAJJMA010072024.1:0-25759 GCA_023529015.1 Papaver nudicaule
TGGATATTCAGTTCTCACTAGATATTGAATGCTGAATGAGAAGAGTTTATCAATTATCGATAAGACAGATTGATTATACTTACATTGAATTAAACTGTTGAACTTGTCTGTTCGTGTTGTTGTTGTGTTTCCAAACTGGTCGAGTGACCTATTTATAGCAATAGAATTCCAACTGATCTCGTAAAAAGTGGAAGAAGTGGAAGAGTGGGAGTGAGGAGTGAGTGGGGTCAGTTGTTAAGAGTCTTGCGCCTAATAATAGGGAAGACTAACAACCCACTACCTCATCCCATTTTTCCAGCAACGTTCACACGACTTAGTGTCTTTCCCGTTGAGTGATTGAGCCGTTGCAATCACACGTGCCGTAGACCGCCAAACCAAAACCCTAAAGAATATCCCCCCATGTAACTTACTTGATTCTCGTAAGATTTGTTAAATATTTGTTAAGTCAAAGATGACTAGGTGCAAGTCGTACCAATTACTGGTAAACTCAGGACTTTGCAATAAGATAGAGATTTAAGCGATAAGCTTGTGTATCTCTTTGAGATTTGGTCTAAGGATTGAGCCGGGCAATCGCCATTTAAACCAATGAGAGAAGTCTAAGGGTTGAGCTATGCAACCGCCATTTAGACTGAGAGGATTTCAGCAACTCTCTGTGGCAATAGTCAAGTAGATACGACTTTTGATTTGCCATAGATATGAGAAATTGGCTTGTGGCATGTAATGCACCAATTATCTGAGTAATGAAGACATATGAATATCCAAAATAATATAAGTCATAGCCATGAGCCATGATTAAGAATTATAGCACTGATTTATAGAAGCAAGTCTATAATCAGGAAAAATAGACGAGCTAGTGATGCTAACACAGCGTAGCAATCATCAAGAATGCATAAGCATTGCCAATACAAGACCTAAAAATAGGCCACAATAATAATAAGCCATATTACATAGCATAACAATCCTATTAGGAAGTTAGATATAGGATGTAAAAGGATAAGCCATAACATTACGTTATTTTCAGATTTCTAGACAGCTTGCACGTCGTCCATTCATAAAATCACCCAGGCCATCCTATATTCAGTAATACCGAAATTTTAGTATGTTATAGGGAACTCACAGAGGAGAAACTTTCGTGAAGGAAGCGCCCCCTAATTGTTCACGGAGTGGGCTGTAAAAATCGTCCTTCAAGGCAATTCGTAATCTGCCAGATTTCCGAATTTGATTAGGAAACTAGAGTATTATGGACTCATTAAAGTCCATAATCCTCTAGGACTTGGATCAGCGGGATCCATAAGTAGAGGGGAGGCTAGGGAAAGATATACTTTAGATCTAAGAGAGCAAAGATAGCCGTGAGAGAGAGGACGGCCATGGGCCTCCATGAGTACAAGCGAGAGAAAGCCATAAGGCCTCCACAAATTAAGCGAGGGAAAGCCATAAGGCCCCCATAAATTAGGCGAGCGACAGCCATAAGGCCCCCATAAATTAGGTTAAGCATGGTCATGAGGCCTCCAAATATTTGGCCAAGGCACGACCTTGGGCCTCCAAGAGTTTGGCCAAGGCATAGCCGTGGGGTTCCACAAGTTTGGCCAAGGCATGGCCGTGGGGCTCCATGAGTTTGGCCAAGTCATGGCCGTGAGCCTCTAAATAGTAAGCTAGGGCATGATCATAGGCCTCCAAAGACCAAGCCAAGGTGTGGCCATGGGCCTCCAAGGAGTTAAGCAAAGGATGACGCAAGGGCGTCCAAAGGTGAGAGGCAAGGATGGCCGTGGGCATCCAAAGGCCAAGGCAAGCTAATAGACGTGGATACCCAAAGGCTAAAGGCAA
Organism: Papaver nudicaule; assembly: GCA_023529015.1. Taxonomy (NCBI): domain Eukaryota; kingdom Viridiplantae; phylum Streptophyta; class Magnoliopsida; order Ranunculales; family Papaveraceae; genus Papaver; species Papaver nudicaule. The sequence goes on from JAJJMA010072024.1 coordinate 1,825, forward strand.
GGTTGACCGTGGGCATCCAAAGTTAGGCCAAGGAGTGACCGTGGGCATCCAAAGGCCAAGGTAAGCTAGTGAACGTGGATATCCAAGGTTAGGGCAAGGGATGGCGTGGATACCCAAAGGCTAGAGCAAGGGAATGGTCGTGGATACCCAAAGGCCAAAGGCAAGGATGGCCGTGGGCATCCAAAGTTAGGCCAAGGGAGTGGCGTGGATACTCAAGGCTAGGCCAAGGTAATGGCGTGGATATCCAAGGTTAGTCCAAGGAGATGGCGTGGGCATCCAAAGAGGGTGGCTCAAGTACAAGCTAGGCTAATGCGCATGCATGGGTATTTTTACATGTAGGCTAGGGATATGGACCATGCTACTAGGCTAGGATCGTGAGATATCAAAATACAGCTAATGGTAATTAAATATATTATCCCTATCGTAAAAATAAATTCGTACCTTGTCTCGAGTTATTCCAGGATGCCAGAAATTAATGCGAAATTACTCATGTGACCTCTTCGCCAAAAACCACCATCAACAACAACCAATGAACAAAATTGGATAGAAGCATCGAGCCAATTCGATCATATCCGGATGCGCCAAGAAAATACGTTGCACTTTGTCATTAATGACTTTCTTCCTCATTGTGTAGTTGTGTTTCTCGACTAACTATTCACATTGTTCCATAATCGCTCTACCATTCCATGACCCCTTCCTTTGTGCGGCTCTTTCAGTGTAAATTTGTCTCAAAATAGAAAAGTTCTCTGGATCATCAATCTTTATCGCCCTTAAGATATCGATTGGCCGGCTTGCAATCATCGCTCTCACCTTTTCCTTCTCATGTGGTTTCAACCCACAAACGGAAGAGTGTCCAATAAGAGAATGATGAGTATCATGGTTGTGATGACCATTCTCAACCCCACGTAGGGTAATACCCTTGTTCATAGCTGTGACCTACTATGATCTTGAATTACATTTATACTCATTCCTCAAACCCTTTTTGGCGTATGGTTTAGACTTGCTCCAATGACTTGTTTGGGCGCCACTTCGATCGCAAACAATTTCCAAACGTTTTATGTTTGTACGTTTGCCAAACACTAGACCTTGTTTCACCTCCATGCCTTTCTTTACGAACCAAGCAATTTGTTTTCTCCTTAGTGTTCCATGTCTTCACGGAGAAAACCAAAAACCAATTAGATCACTATAATATACAAATTGTTTTCAAATGACGGATGAAATATCAAGATTATGTTGTTGCATACCAAGTCAGTTTGATAGTGGGTAGAAGTATCAGGCATTAGCTTAGAAATGGCTTCGGGTTGATCTTCGAGCGCTACAACAATCTACAAAATTCGTGAACGAAGTTAGATACCAAAATTGTCTCATAAATATAATAATAAACACCGATTACAAACAATCGGTTCTTACTAAATGAAATAACGACCGATTAAATACGCCCAAGAAAACTTTAAATAAAATAAGTCAACAATCGGCACATATTAAACCGAATATGAGCCGAGTAAAGTTTGACGAGATTGAAGGTCTCCTGTACTCTACAATCGACACATATTAAACTGAATATGAGCCGATTGAAGTTCGACAAAATTGAAGGTCTCTGTACTCTACAATCGGCTTATGTGTTTGCCAACAACAACCGATTCTATGTTTTAATCGGCGGTTGTATAGTATATCAAAAGTCGATTCTGGTTCTGCAAACCAAGCTTCCATTAAAAACCTCGTTGTATATAATGAAAAATATTAACCAATTGTTGTTACTAATGAAGAACAATTGTTGTATAACATGTTAATCATACGCCGATTCTGGGTTACGAAGGCAGAACCCGTGGAAAAAATTTGGTATTTTTTCCATACAAAAAAGATTTCAAGCTAGACAAACACCATTCGAGTTGCTTAACACCTATACCTCATTATTTTGAGGAACGTCACGGTAATAATCATCATTTTGCTCCCTCTCGAGCTCCGCACGTAGGTTTTGGTTGTGAATGTATGCTTGCTCCCTCACATAATCAACATCGGCAGAATCAAACTCGGTTGGTGATTCATCAATATTTTCATCACTACTAGAGGCTTCATCATCACTATACATTTTCACCATTTTCACAAAACCCTAGTTTTTCAAAGTTTTTCCACTTTTTTCTCTTTCATCTCTACAACTATAAACACACTCAAATGATTTTCTACTAACTTTATAACTTAACTTTAATCAAACTAACTAAACTATAATCAGAATTAACTAACTAATCACCTAATGAGCATCTAATGGAAAAAGGGCAGAACATTCTTTTTTATAAGGGGTTTTCTGATTTTACTTCAAAACATCCCTATTTTAACTTATTCAATGGGGCCAAATACTCACCGATGGGGCCAAATTTAGCCACGTTTATTTCTTTCAAATAAGGATTTTGTTCTTTTTGTCGGACAAAAATGCATCAACAGCTCAACACTAATTTTCTTATAGCCTTCATCAATTTTTTTTTTTTTTTTTTTGAACCTGCGTAAACATCAGTAGAAACCACCTCTTTCCAACAAGGATAAACACATAAACATACAACTCGGTGTACCATAAATGCTTATGGTACGGCATGGTAATTTACTAACGTTTCCAAATTTCCAATTGCCATGCCATGCCTTCATGATTTTTGCCGACACCCCACCACACGACATAGCTACTTAAGAGACAGTCTGTAGCGTAGACTCAGTTAAAAAGAATCAGACGGCTAGGAGAGCAACATGCTGAGCCCGTTATCCTGAACTTAGTATAAGTAGTAAAGCAAAAGAAAAACAAAAATCCAACGCACAGTCCAGAAACTGTTGGAAGATAGAAAACGAGAGCGAGAGAGGAGAAAATTTTCTACAGAGCAATGGAGGAAGATCACGACGGTTTAGACGAACTCCTTGATAGTGCTTTGGATGATTTTCATAACCTGAATCTTACTTCACCACAAAAGAGTGAGAATCTTGGGGAGAAGAGAGAAGATAAGTCTTCATCGTCTGGAGCAGTACAAGGATTGTTAGGTGGTTTACCTGATTTGAAAAGTAAGAAGAAAGGGAAACAACAACAACCTAAAAAGAAAGAAAATCATGTTGCTGAGGCGTTTGAGAAATTGAATAAACAAACTAGAGAGGCGGTTCTTGGGTTGGAATCGACTACTGCCGGGGCAGCATCTAAGATGCCTAATTTGGGTGTTGATGGTTTAGGGAAGGAGGATGGAATGATGGATGAATGGGTCAAGCAATTTGAAGAGATGGCTGGGTCTCAGGTAACATTTTGGAATTAGGGTTTTTCAGTATTTGGGTTTTCTTATGAAATTTTATTGGAGAATTGTTATAGGTTTGTTTTGCTTTGAAATTATACTGCTTAACTAGACGTGCTCGAGTTACTAGTGCCCTCGATCAATTATGCAGCATAGGGTTCTAAAAATTTCGAGGAGCTAGGAAATCCCAATTTCTAATTAGATAACATATTTGATAGGCTGACTAGGAGAATGGTATGGTACTCACTTTCGAAGTTTTGAACATTTTGAATTCGGCTAAAGAAACCTGTGGTAGAGTTTCTTTTTTAATCGGTGAGTTCGTTGAAAGGTAAAGAATGGGAGACATTAAGAGATGAGAATGAATTATATTTTGACGTGCCTAAGAAACTGAAGTGTGTAAGAATTCATACCTTACTATTTGGGTGTAACAGATTGAACAATTAGGCATTCTAAGTGTTATCTAATCTAGGTTCTGATTATGCATCACTTAATGTCCCATCTGTAGCCATACATTTGACGCGTTATATCACCCACATGATACAGGGATTACTAACACATTTGATGCCAAATAATGAGCTAAGAAAGTTATTCCTAATTTCAGAAGTTACCTTCTAGGAGGGTTGTAGTATAATGTATAAGCACGCAAAGTTGTAGTGGATAGCTGTAGTTGGCAGAAACCCTAGTATTAGAGGTTTAAAAATAATTTTTTGTACGTGATAGAGTGATTGGTATTGGTACTGTTCTGTTTTAACAGAGTTGGCTCAACCAATTTTGGTTTTATCTTGGTATCTGGAAACAAGGATTCTTTAGCAGAGTTAATTGGTTTCGTGAATTAGGCTTTTAGCACAAGAGTTATGGTGTAACTCCCGAATCATATATTTTTCGTTGTTTGTTCTAAGGTTTATTAATGTTCTACTATTACACTCATAAAGTTTCATATATTCTCCGTTGTTCGGTAGAAGGTTTATTAATGTTCTATTAGACCCATAGCAATTGTTAGTGGCCACACCACCATCTGTGTGGACAGATAATACATTAACTTGCTTGTCATTTATAAAACTGTTTGAACCAAAAATAAAAATCAGAATGACCAGATTTTATTGCAAGTGAAATGCGCCACACCATAATCACCTTGAAGGCCGATTATGAAAACTTTGACCAGCTGTTTAACCTTGATCTATTGTTGTTAACCTCAACAAGGAAGGTTTTACTTGGTTAAAGTTGTTAATCTAGCTATTATTGTGAATGAATTAGCTTACTATTAATATTTACGTTGCTGCTGATTCTTCTTTCTCCCTTTTTTCATTGTTTGTTTTCCCCCTGAGATTCCTAATATAGATTATCCTAGTTGTGCAACATTTTGATTACTTATTGTTCATTTTTCTAGGACATGGAGTCTATAGTGGAGACAATGATGCAGCAGCTTCTATCTAAGGAGATTCTTCATGAACCTATGAAAGAAATAGGCACAAGATATCCAAAATGGTTGGAAGATCACAAATCCAGCTTAAGCAAAGAAGATTATGATCGTTACAGTCACCAACACGACCTTATAAAGGAACTAAATCAAGTTTATGATAGAGATCCTGGTAACTTCACCAAAATCGTTGATCTTATGCAAAAGATGCAAGAATGTGGTCAGCCTCCTAGTGATATTGTGCAAGAGCTTGCTCCAGATTTTGATTTTTCCAATCTTGGCCAATTGTAAGTGTACCTTTCTCTTGTACAGAATTCATCTAAGTTCTATAGCATGGACATTATTTTCGTCCAACACAAACATCTTCTAAGATCAGTTAGACTTTATGGTATTGTAATGTATAATATCATAATATGCATATCACATCATCTTTTGCAGCATACATCCTACTATACTTGTCTTGAGTTCATATATACATATACCATAATAAACCTTGCTAAAAAATTGTGGTATGCATTATCACTCACATTTTTATGAACATTTGTTCTTTAACCAGATGTCATTCTAGTAACTCTCACTTATATGGCCTGAACAAATCAGCTGAGTTCCCTCTTTCACGGTCTGGGAGAGTCATTACTTGCCTGACCTGTCAATCGTTACTTGGAGAACATTTCCTAGTTAAGTGGGGAATCGTTGGGTGCTTTAATAGCCTGATTTGTAGTTGTCTTAAACAAAATGTTAAATTGAGTAGTCCATGACCGCGTGTTACTTGCCTGACCTGTCAATCTATCATTGCAAATTATGATGATTAAGTACGCATTGGGGAAAATGAAAAAGGAGAGAATTCCTAGTCAGATGCATGCACATAATGTGTTCAGCTGCTAGTGCTTTATGCATATATGATAGGGTTCAGGGTTCTGAGTCTTTATCATGTCATCATGCATTCGACTAATTTCTTACCTGTGAGTTCATTAGGAGCACACTCATTTCTGTTTGGTTTGCGTTATTGGAAGTTGGAACTTGATCCATCCACTTGAAAGGTTACATGGTGGTTTTACTGAAACCTTGTAAAATCTCTCAGCTGTACAAATGCCACATTTAGCAAATGGTTGGCTGGTAGAAGTTTATGATTCTAATTTGATGCACCTTAGTGTTTACTTTTCCATTTATGTAGGCAAATATAAGTTGCACTTCTAGTTTATGCACCATGGTGTTTAACTGTTCCACTATATGCAACTTCATAATTCTCTTAGACTACTTTCTTAGGTTGTTTTTTGTTTTCTTTCTAATTTTTTACCATCATCTTTGTAATTGAGGGTGTCTTTTCTAGTACTAGTGATCCTTCTAAATGAAGAGATGAGATCTATTCTCCTCAAGGAATGATACATCTAGTGTATTTAGAATTGGTTTGTTGAGGAAGGTTCTTTGTCTTATAAGATCAACTGATATTAAGAATTGCTCGTGGCTATTATGTTGACATTTCTTTTAATAATTCTAATCACGTGATATGTTTTGCTGGATTATTTCCCTATATTTCTCTACTGTCTGACCTTGTCTCCTTTCTGTTTATTATTCTGCAGATCTCCTGAGATGCTTGATCCTCAGCAAGGTTGTTCTATAATGTGAGGCAGACTCTCTTGTACTTCTCTCCCCCTTGTTGCTTCTTTTGTTACTTTTTTTTTTCAAATTTATTTTTCTTTCAATGATGTAGAAAATAAGGGCAATTGTGCATGGGCCAAATTATAATATATTGTTTAGTTTTCCAAATTAGTTGCATGCTTCAGTTTGATACCTGTTCTTATACTTGAATGTACCAAGTTAGCTGCATGTCAACAATTTAGATGTTATCTGGCCAGATAATATTCACTTTGATGGGTCACTTCATTTGAAATTCAATAGGTCAAAATTTTAGCAGCAACAGAAACATTGAAAAAGATGCTGGAGCATATGAAAGCAGATGATCAGAACAATTACCAAAAATATTGGAAATTTCATCAAATATATGCACCCTTTAGAGGAGCATGTGATTTTGGGGTCTTGAGAAACTTGTATAGTCAAAGAGTTGGGTACTCCAAGGACTATAACCAGAAGATCAAATGCAGGTGGCAGAAAGGCGTTTGAGATAATGATCCAGGAATGATATAATTATATAGACTTTTAGGAGTCACTTGTCACCAAAATCTGGGTAGAGATTGTAATATAGGTTCGGTCTACTATCTTTACTATCCAACATGGAGTGACCAAACCCAAAACTTCATATCCGACTTTCATTGTGGTCTTAGTTCATCTCTGAGTTTTCATGATAAGACTCAGAGCCAATTTTTTTTTTTTTTTTCTTCTTCCGCAGCATACGGAAAATCAGTACATTCTCCTTAAAAAATTTCTAGGAGTAATAATAATAGTTTAAAGATAGTGTAGCTTATTCTTTTCTTTGATCAACAAGATTTGTCCCCTCATTAGCAATGCTGAAAGAAAGGAAGAACCTTTTGATGAATTCTGATCATATAAGAAAGAGTTATTCGATAGTTTGACAGGAAATTACACTAGCCTATTCGGGCACTGTTCTTTTGCAGCCCATAAATACCGGCGAAGAACATAACATTTGTTCTTTATTGTTTGTAAAACGGTCTAGAGTTCCATGCTGTTTGTGACCAATGACTTATCTAAAGATGAAATCCCTTGGAAGATGAACCCTCTAAGCATACTGGCTGTTTTAGGGGCCGGCTGATTTAGTAGGGATAATGAGACAAAATAGGGATATCCAATAGCTTTTTCTCAAAACCCCTTATCCAACATATTTTCTTAATTCCAAACTACCCCTAATTATAACTAATCAATTAAATTAGTTTAACTAAACTAAGATTAATTGTTAAACTGTCCAAGCGCCGCCACCACCACCACTACCAGCACCAGAGCCGCCACCGCCACCACTATTGGCACCAACGCCACCACCACCACCACTACTGGCACCAATCCCACCACCACCGCTACTATCGACATCAATGGCGCCACCACCACCACTAAATTTCGTCTGGATTTTTGTCAACAAATCCAGCCGAAATTTCTGGAAATTGAAATTTTCATTGTGCTGTAATTTCCTGTTTCGTCTAGATTTTTGAAAGAAATTCCAGTCGAAACTATACAGACTCTAGCAAATTTGGTTTCAGAGAAATTTTCGTCTGGAATTGACCTAGATAATCAAACCGAAACAAAAATCGTCTGGATATTTCACAGTTTACACTATTTTCGGCTAGGTTGGTTGTGACACAATTTAACAAACCCAACTTTTCGTCTGGAATTGACCTAGACAATCAAACCGAAACAAAAATCATCTGGATTTTCACAGTTTACACTATTTTCGACTAGGTTGGTTGTAACACAATTTAACAAACCCAACTTTTAATCTGGAATTCACCTAGATAATCAAACCGAAACTAAAAATCGTCTGGATTTTTCACAGTTTACCCTATTTTCGGCTAGGTTGGTTGTGACATAATTTAACAAACTCAATTACCCTATTTTCGGCTAGGTTGGTTGTGACATAATTTAACAAACTCAATTTTTCGTCTGGAAACAATGCATGCAATACATAACTAATCCAGACGAAAATTCTGGAAACTTAATATTTCGGTTGGATTTCTAGGGTTTAATCCAGACGAAATCTCATTGAACCATATTTCTTAATCAATCAGTCAAACAATCCACGCATAAAAATTGAGTCATAGACAAAATTAAATAATAAAACTGATTTTCAGTGAGGGACTCATTTTCATCACTTTCATTGGGGAGGAGGTGGTGGCGGCGACGGTGGCGACGGAGGAGGTGGTGGTGGCGGCCCCATGTGCCGACAGTAATGGTGGTGAAACATGGGGAGAAGTGGAAGGAGGAGATTTAAATTTTGTTTTTGGTTACAAAACTAGGCTTTTATTTTATAGGGTAATTTAGACTTTTCATTATTGTTTGACACCCCTTATAACATCCCCTAGGATAGTAATATTGTTTTCCGACTTCCCTACTCAGCCGGCCCCTAAAACAGCCGGTCTAAGCATATATCATAACCAGCGACTTTGATTTCTGATCTGGAGAAAGCTTTCCGGGACAAGATATACTTCCAACCGGAAATTGGCAGAAAAAAAACGCAGAATTTTGAGATTGCAAGTAAACTGCTAAAGTGCGAGCATGGAAAGGGTGTGAAGATTTTCTTCATCTGACGCTTGCATAGTTGGTGATGTTTGTAATAGCAGTTGATCATCCTCTAAGTGATCTACTTTATCTTACACCACAGTTACACTGTGTTATTTCGAAATACTGTCTTTTCTTACACCACAGTTACACTCGTGTGTATTGGTCCAGGCTGTCTCTCTTGACAGCTGTATTACCTGTCCGTACCGTTATGTCTGTTAAATATTGGTTTTTGTTTGGTCTGTTGTGAATCGAGTCTTATCTTCTCTTTTCTTGACTTGGTCTGTAACTCTCTCTTCTCTGTAATGGATTCTTGTTTTTCATTTTCATTCCTTGATTATCAAATCGTCACTGTAAGTGATTATATCATGGTATCAGACTAAGAATCTGTTTGATTCTTAGGTTTCGATCTTCAATTTCATTTTCGCTGCTTCGTTTTTTTCTTTTCCAGCAAATCTTGTTTGTTTTCTGCATCTCAAATCTTGATTTGTTCATCTGCAATCTTCTTTAGTTCGTCTTAAATACTTCTTTCAACCTTTCTTCTTCTTTTTATGATTCGTGATTTCCCATCTACTTTAATGTCTGATTACGAAAATCAAACAGCAAACTCATTTACTACCCTTTCTTCAAATCAACTTAACAATCTTGTTCATCTAAAGCTTACGGAGGATAATTTCATAACCTGGAAGAATGTTTTGGATCCTGTTATTCAGAGATATCGCTTACACAGATACTTAGATGGTTCATATCCGTGTCCTGCTCAGTTTACATCTGCTAGAAATCAGAACAGTGGAGTAGTGAATCCATTATACAATGAATGGAGAGATGAGGACGTTACTATTCGTATGTGGTTGAATGGAATTATTTCTGATGTTGTTCTTCCTTATTTCTCCAGATCTACAACAGCTTATCAGCTTTGGTCAGGAATTTAAGAAAGGTTTGGTACTTCATCTGATACTCATGCTTTGCATCTCAGATCTAAACTTATGGCTATAACTCAAGGTGATAAGTCTATTCCTGTTTTGCTCAAAGAGATTAAACTTTTATCTGATCAATTGGCTGCTTGTGGAGACTTTGCTTCTGAAAGAGAACTGGTTGCAATTACTCTTAGAGCTTTAAATTCTGATTTCATACCTTTTATCACCACCATGAGACATAAAACACCAAGAGTTACCTTTATTGAATTACATAACAGCCTGTTAAGTGAAGATGTTGCTGTTACTGAAAGAAATAAAAGCTTTGTTTCTGATTCTACATCTAGCGCTTTTGCTGCTCATATGCGTCCAAGTTATAATGGTGCTGGTAGAGGTTCCTATCCTAGACCAACTAATACCTATAGAGGTGGCAGATCAAATGGTTTTCATTATGCTAGAGGAATGACTCCCTCATATTCCTCTATGAGAGCACCTGGCTTACTACCTACTCCATCTACACCCAGTTCAGTTAGGCCACCATCTGCATTTCAGCATCCAGCTTATAATTATGATTCAATGCCATGTCAAATTTGTGGAAGAACTGGTCATAGTGCATTAGCTTGCAGTAATAGGCTCAATATGGCATATCAAAATGTTCATACACCCAAACATCTGGCTGCTATGATGGCTGTTGTAAACATATATGGTACTAATCCTTGGTATGCTGACTCTGGAGCTAATAATCATATTACTTATGATGAGAGTGAGTTGGAGTTTTGCAATCAGTATGATGGAGCTGAGGAAATTCAAACATCTAATGGAGAAGGTATGCTCATTTCTCACACTGGTTGTACTGTTAAATCTACTCCCCTGCATAAATTTAAATTGAATAATGTTCTGGTAGTTCCTAAAGCTGCACAAAAGTTACTATCTATTCATAAATTCACAAGTGAAAACAACTGTTCTATCACTCTTGATGGTAATGGATATTGTGTGAAGGATTTTTCAACTGGGAAGATTCTTTTGGAAGGCCTGCAGCATAATGGACTATACCCAATACAGTTCAGTGACACCAATAATGTAGCAAGATTCAATAATGTTGGTCATTCTACAGCTTTATCCTGTGTTCAAGGTGTGACAGCTGATATTCTGCATAAAAGACTAGCTCATCCTTCATTTCAAACCATGAAGACTGTCTGTTCTATCATGTCATTACCAAATGTAATCAAAAATCCTATTTTCTGTCATGACTGTCAACTTGGTAGAAGTCACAAATTGCCATTTTTACCTTCTGCTCAGCATTGTACTAAGCCATTAGAGCTTTTACACTTTGATCTGTGGGGTTCTAGTCATGTACTCTCCAAGTCTGGCTTCAGATACTATGCTAATGTCATTGATGATTACACAAATTTTTGTTGGTTACTTCCTTTATGTGATAAGTCTGAGTTCAAAACTGTCTTTTATCAATTCAAGTTGCAAATTGAAAATCAATTGGAAGCAACTATTAAAACTGTCAGAACAGATGGTGGTGGGGAGTTTTTACATAAGGAATTAGCTACATTTCTTTCTAACTGTGGAATTGTACATGAGATCTCTTGTCCACACACTCCTGAACAAAATGGAGTTGCACAATCAAAACACAGGCACTTAGTTGATATAGGAAGAACCTTTCTAATTCAGTCAGGGTTATGTACTTCTTATTGGGTTGATGCCTTTTCTGCTGCAAATTTCATCATCAACAGGTTACCAACAAAGTCACTGAGCAATTTATCACCTTATGAAGTCTTGTACAACAAAAAGGCTGATTATAACTTCTTAAAAGTGTTTGGTTGCTTATGTTTTCCATGGCTAAGGCCTTATACAGACAACAAATTGCAGCCTAGAAGTTCTGCTTGTGTGTTCATTGGCTACAGTGCTAAGCATAAGGGATATAGATGTCTTGAGCTGTCAAGTGGTAAAGTGTTTATTTCCAGGCATGTCATCTTCAGAGAAAATGAGTTTCCCTTGAGGACCAGAAATACTTCAGTATCTGATAATGTTGCAGCTTCTCCTTCTGCTTCTGAAGTAACTCAGATTATAGATGCCTTTGATAAAATGATGACATCTTCAGAAGCTTCAGCTCTTCCACCTCAACAACATGTTTCTACAGAGTCCACATGTGATTTACTCACTTCAGAACATACTTCAGCACCTTCATCAGCTCCAACTGTTGTTCATAATGCTCACAACATGACTACAAGAGGAAAAAGAGGTATCTTCAAGCCCAAAGCCTTCTCTTCAAAGCATGCTTTTTCTGTAAAAATAACTGAAGTTCTAGAGTCCAATTTTACTCCTACATGTTTTAGTCAAGCCTTCAAATTGCCTGTATGGAGACATTTTATGGTTAAAGAACACACAGCTTTAGAAAATGCTGGCACTTGGACTAAGGTGCCCTATACTGGTCAAAATTTAGTTGGTTGTAAGTGAGTATTTAGGATTAAAGAGAAATCTGATGGCTCCACTGACACACACAAATCCAGGCTTGTGGCAAAGGTTTTCACCAAAGAGAAGGTGATCAAGATTATACTGAAACATTTAGTCCAGTAGCTAAACCTACAACAATTAGAGTTATCTTATCAGTTGCTGTTAATTTTGGATGGAAAATCAAACAACTGGATGTGAGTAATGCTTTTCTACATGGGGACTTAGCAGAAGAAGTTTACATGGTCCAGCCACCAGGGTTTGTTGATCCTGAACATCCTGATTATATGTGCAAATTGCACAAATCTATATATGGCTTGAAGCAAGCTCCAAGAGCTTGGTATGAGAAACTTCTGAATGTTTTGCTTTCTTATGACTTCATTCCTTCTGCTGCTGATACTTCTCTTTTTGTGCAAAAGAGTGGAACCAGAATCACATATTGTCTTGTTTATGTGGATGATATATTATTGACTGGTAACTCTCAAGCATATTGTACTGAACTGATTCAACAGCTAAAGTCCCATTTTCCAATTAAGGACTTAGGTGACCTTCATTATTTTCTGGGATTACAAGTGAAAGAGAAATGACAACTGCCTGTTCATGTCACAAACTAAGTATGCTTTGGATCTTTTGAGGAAGTTTGATATGCTTGGGGCTAAGCCATGTTCATCTCCAGTTCCAGTCAATTTCAAATTGCTTGCCAGTAGTGGAGAAAAGCTTGAAGATCCATCACAATACATATCACTTGTTGGTGCACTTCAATATCTTACATGGACCAGGCCTGAGATTGGTTTTGCTGTGAATCAGGTCTGTCAATTCATGCAGTCTCCAACTTCTGATCACATGATTGCAGCCAAGAGAATTCTCAGATATGTGAAAGGTACTGTGGATTATGGGATTCTCTTTACTAAGGGGTTAACAGCACTTCATGGCTTCAGTGATGCAGATTGGGCAGGAGATCCAGATAGTAGAAGAAGTACAGGTGGTTATTGCTTCTTTTTTGGCTCTAATCCAGTATCATGGTCTAGCAAAAGACAACCTACAGTTGCTCGTTCATCTACTGAGGCTGAGTACAGGAGTCTTGCAAATTCAACAGCTGAGATCATGTGGTTGTGCAAATTGCTACAGGATTTACACATCTTTCTGCCTCAACATCCAATTCTTTTCTGTGACAACAAAAGCACCATCTCATACTCTTCCAATCCTGTATTTCATACCAGAATGAAACATCTGGCAATAGACTTCTACTTTGTTAAGGAACTGGTGCAGGCTAAGAATATTCAGGTATCCTACATCTCTACAATGGATCAGGTGGCTGACATTTTCACAAAGGGACTTGGAGGACCAAGATTTGCTTATCTCAGGAACAAGTTGAAGGTTCTGCCAGCAGCCCACATCAACTTGCGGGGGGCTAATAGCAGTTGATCATCCTCTAAGTGATCTACTTTATCTTACACCACAGTTATACCGTGTTATTTCGAAATACTGTGTTATTTCGAAATACTGTCTTTTCTTACACCACAGTTACACTCGTGTGTATTGGTCCAGGCTGTCTCTCTTGACAGCTGTATTACCTGTCCGTACCGTTATGTCTGTTAAATATCGGTTTCTGTTTGGTCTGTTGTGAATCGAGTCTTATCTTCTCTTTTCTTGACTTGGTCTGTAACTCTCTCTTCTCTGTAATGGATTCTTGTTTTTCATTTTCATTCCTTGATTATCAAATCATCACTGTAAGTGATTATATCAGTTTGTCTGTTTATAGTCCTCACCCATTCCACCAGCCATACAAGAGTTCCATGTCTTCTCCCACGGTTGTTGCTGATTTCATTCTCAAAAACTAGCCGACATATTTCAGAAAGAGAAACAAATGTTGAGTCGATCATGTCCATGAAGAAACATAACACTGATGGCAAGTAAAAAGGCATTCCGAGGCTTTCGAGCTAGTAGCCAAAAAACTGAACACTTTTAGAACTGTAATGTTGAGGGAGAGAAACACTGATCATTATATTGAAGTTTCGAAGATCCGTATATCACCTTCCTTGAAGACTTTAATAGTAACACCAGAATCTTGGCCAAGAAAGTTAGTTGGTTCAATTAATGATAATTAATAGACTGCATTGCTATATTTTTCACACTTCCCTTTTCAGATATAAAAACAACTGACTTTCCTAGGCCAGTTTGGTCTTTGTTCCAACTCTATGAACAAAAAAAGATAAATTGTTGCGTAGTTAGTTGCTCATGAATATGTTCCGCTCATCACTGTCCACGACTCTCCTCAGTTACTCAAAGATTTGGATGTCTACCTTCCCACGCAATTCCGGTGAGGTTTAGTGTTATAAGCTTAGGTCCGGGTTGTGATGGGAAATTTTAGCAGTCTAGTCACTAGTTTTTTTTTTCTACGTTGACAACACATTGTGGCCATCCAATGGCTCTCATTTGATTAAAACAACATGGTGTGTGACCTCCGCCACTTAGGATTTACAGAGGTCCACTATGTTTGTGTCACAAGGTGTAATCCTTTATATAACACCGTTTGTCAATGTAGAATTATCATTTTTTTGTTTGTTTGTTTTACTTTAGGTTGTACGTTATCAGTGAAAATCTAAACTAAGGCACTCTTGATGGCAATCAGTTGGGCATCTGAACTTCGAATGGAGAGGATCTTATTGGTGTCGGATAATCTTTCCTTAGTGAATGCTATTAATGGAGTGGAAAATAATATTAGTTGGGAGATGAACTCTTATATTAGTGATTGTATCACTGGTTTTACTTATTTCGCCAAATCGATATGTAAATATGTAAACCGGAGTCTTAACGGCAGCGGATGTTTTAGCCAAACGTGCTCGAAAATGTAATGTAAATAACTCCTGGTTAGATCAGCCTCCTGAATGTATTTCAGGCAAGCTGTTCTCATTTTGTAACTTCTAGTTTTTAATATAATTTGCTTGTTTTTCCAAAAAAAAAAAAAGAAAAAAAAAAAAGAGTGCATACAGACAAATTTAAGTGAGCTCTGAATAAAAGCAGGGGCCTAGGAGAAAAACAACAAGGGCCAGCAGTGACGGCATTAGGTGTTCGCACCGTTTTTGTACACCCACGTTAGGTAGGGTTGGAACTAAACATATTCTTTCCTCTATGTACCGAGTAGAAAAACGCGGCACAGTCCGCAGTACTCCCTATTTATTATTATTCTCTCACCAACCTGATTTTGTACTTCTAAAAGGTTTTGCTGAATTGCGGGCGGGAATCATCAATCTTCTCTGTGAGATTAGGGTTTATAACCTGGTAGGTAATCACTCAGTTCCATTGCAATTTCATTTTTTGATTTTTTCCCTTTCTTTTTGTTCCTTAAATGATGTTAATGTAGTACCAAAATTTGTTCTTAGGGTTTTATGTGTTTGTACTTGTTGGATTACTATTGCCCAAGGCCAAGTTTGATTGATTTTCTTGAATTTGATGGTATTAGTATATATAAATTAACTACGGTTTTTATTGCATTTTAAAGTGATTGTCAGTTTCACATTTCACTCACAAATTTGAGACACTGCTGGGAAGATTTTTGATATATTGAGTAGATTTTGAACCTTGTTTTTGCTTGATTTAGAGAAATATGATGCTAGTGCAATAGCTTTTGTTGAACTCGTTTTGTTTAAGTTACTTGTGCGATCCATAGTAGGGTTCTTGACTGTATCATTGTTTAGTGCAACTGATCTTTTATGACTTAATATACTAATTGACCTATAATATATTGAGCAAGCGACAGCGAAAACATTTAAAAGAAGGTTGGTTTGTCACCAATATTTTATACGAGCTTGGAAGATAAATGTTGAAATTAGCACAGTGCCACATAAAAAGGTGACATCGAAGAGAAAATACAAGAATCAATGAGTGATGTTGGTACCTTTCAGATACTCTGGAAGCTTTATGTTTGCGTGTCAATTGTTGTTATGCTGCTTTGAATCAGTTTTTACAATGTAGCATTGTTGGAAGCTTGGATAGAATCTGATGTTAAAAGATTCTAGTACAGAGATGCTGTGAAAACTGTTGAACATTGCAGTCGAACATTGTGCCCTTTAAATATCCACAGGCACCATTTGTACAGTTGATTTGTTCGTTTGTTTGGCTGAGTGAGGAAAAGATGGTAAAACTACTAGAAGAAACAACTCCCTTATTCAAGTTTCCAGCAGGGGCAAAAAAAGCAAGCTTGTGGAAAATAAGATATCTCTTCTGTTCTTTTGTTTGTCTTTCTAAAGTATCTTTATTTATATAATATGGCGTGTACTAGAATGCCGAAATTTTGCATTTACTGTTTCTTTTAATGTTTTTCTTACAAGGGTGTTATAAGAGAACGTCCTACTGCTATGTTCGTAGCATGTTAGATGGATTACATCCTTTCAGAATGGAAACACGTTATTTCTTTTATTATATTTCTATGCAACTTTTATTAGACCGCTTCTTGTTTTACGTGTTATATTTCTATGCATCTTTATTTCCGTTAGCTGAATTTTGACAAGTTATTTCGCTTATGCGTTCGTCGAAGATGTACTGTACAATATTATAACTTCTGGTGTTTTCCGTGGACAGATAACAAGCAACTACGAAGGTGTCTGATCCGTCTGATATCAAATTCAGACTTACTCCCTCTCTGAGTGCAAGAGCTCGAGCGAAAGAGACAGTGAAACAAGATGTTCACAACCAGACCTCCAACAACATCACCACTACTTTCCTTCTCCAAAAATTTAATCAATCAAAGCCTAATCCATAACCTCCCCTTCCCTATTAGCCACCCAAAACCAAACAAAAGCCTCTCTTACCTCAAATATTCTCCTCTAAAAGCTGTGCTTAATGAGGGCCAATCACCAGTGCCGCAAACCCCTGCTCAAACCAGGGTAGATATTCTTTCAGAATCTCTTCCATTCATTCAGAAATTCAGAGGGAAGACCATTGTCGTCAAATATGGAGGTGCTGCCATGAAGTCGGAATCTCTTCAAGCGTCAGTCATCAATGACCTAGTACTCCTCTCTTGTGTTGGTCTGCGCCTTGTGTTTGTCCATGGTGGTGGCCCAGAAATTAACAGTTGGCTCAGTCGACTTGGGATTAAACCTGTTTTTCTCAATGGCCTCCGAGTAACTGATGCGGCAACCATGGAAATAGTTGAGATGGTTCTTGTTGGTAAGGTAAATAAACAGCTGGTTTCTCTCATCAACAAAGCTGGTGCCAATGCCGTGGGTCTCTGTGGGAAAGATGGCCGCCTCCTCACTGTTCGACCTAACATCCAGTCAGCTGAACTTGGCTTTGTAGGTGACATTGCTGGGGTGGATCCATCCATCTTGCGATCTTTAATTGACAGTGGTCATATCCCAGTGATTGCATCAGTGGGGGGCGATGAAAATGGGCAAGCATATAATATTAATGCAGATACTGTGGCGGGGGAATTAGCAGCTGCTCTAGGAGCTGAAAAATTGATATTGTTGACTGATGTTGCCGGAATACTTGAAGATCGAGAAGATCCAGGAAGTTTGGTGAAGGAAATCGATATCAAGGGGGTGAGAAAAATGGTAGATGAAGGGAAGATAGCCGGAGGGATGATCCCAAAGGTTACTTGCTGTGTTAGGTCACTTGCTCAGGGAGTTCGTACTGCGAGCATCATTGATGGGAGAGTCCCGCATTCGTTGCTCCTGGAAATTCTTACTGATGAGGGAGCTGGAACGATGATTACTGGGTAACATCTATGCTGGTGCGTTCTTCTATTGTTTTTTTGTTCAACATTTTGTTTTACATGGAAATGTAGAAATCATTTGGATGGGTGTTATAACCCTGTGTAGTGTGTATCAACTTAATAAGCTTAAAGTTTGATATGATGTATCGGACAATTTTCAGTGGTCTGAACATTAGTCCCAAACCACCTGTGACCTTGTTCATGCAACTATTAAGAGTCTAAATCTGTTCTGTCAGAGTACTCTTTGATTCTTTTCTGAAAACTCCTTTAGATTTAGGCTTGTTCTGATAATCTCGATATTTGATATTGGTTGCAATTAGTCGAATTAATCTTTCATGATGTGTTTTCTGGCTTTAGCCTTTCGACTTGTTCTTTACATGCTTGTTTATTTCTCTCTGAATGGTTTAAACTGCATCATTGCATATCAGAAACAAGAAAAATAGATGTTCGTATTTGCTTCTGATGCTATTTTCACTTCCATCTCGACATGTTGAATCATTGTCGAAGCAAAATATCTTATTAAAAGGGAAAGAAATTAGAGAAAGAAAGCCTTGTTACTGAAAAATACCCAAAGTTTGGTAGAGAAGTATTCAACCATTTTTCTTAGCTGAGCAGTAGTCGAACCAATGAGCAAACTAATTGTTGCAGCCTTTATGTGAATTTACTCAATTTGAGCTTCACATTTGCACCAGTTTTTTTTTTCTCAATCTTAACTTGTGTCTGAAAGTAGCAGCTGATTTCTTGAATCTAAACTTGTGTCTGAAAGTGGCAGCTGATTTCTTGAATCTTAATGCTTGAATTAGTTTACTTATAGAAACAGCAAACATTTGTCAACATGTGCTTTTGTTTGAACAATCAGTCTGTGATGATGGGTTCTATCATTTTGCAGGTGTTAAGAGGGAATAATATTGCATTGTCTGGGAAAGTTTTTGATCAAAGGGACCTTCATGAAGATGCGATGCAATGTCCCAGATGAGTTTTACTATGCAGGTGTTAGGAATAGACTGGATTGTGGGTAGCTTTTTTGTTTAACAAAGGAGAAGGACCAACATGAAGATTGAAATTCCCCTTAAGCTTGGTCTTCGACATTCAAACTTATGAACTACTAAAATTTGGATCTCTAACCACAGTTGGTGCAAATTTTGTATGAAAAGATGAGTGATTTTAAAAGAGCCATTATCTAAGGCTGTAGGGTCATTGTCTTGCATCCATAAGCAATCCTTCTAATATTTCTAGTCCGTCTTTCATACTAAAAGCATATACATTTCTCATAGAGACTATTTGATAATGAAAGAATTCTCCTGCTTGTGCAAGGGTGATAATTCCTCAAAATACCAGATTCAATGTCATCTCCAAGTGGGCTGATGAATGGTGCAAGAGAGGCTTTGCGCAACAAAAAGCAAATGCTTCGAAATATGATTCAGATTGGTGTCAGGTTCAGATGTTCCAACAACAATGAATACTCCATAAAACCTGAACTTAATAAATCATCTAACTGGTATGTGAAATTGTGAATCAATACCCAAGAAAAGAACATTGGGTCCTCTGACTCCTCTCCGTCCTCTCATATGTAGGGATGGGTCAAGGATGATAAGAATTTATCTTTCAAATCTCTATTTCTTACTCCACATACTAGTTAGATAAGCCTTCTCTTCTCTCTCCTCTAGCAGCCCCTTTCCCAAAGAAAAAAACCCCTTCACCGGCAATCATCAATTGCTCAGATCTGGTCCGTTTTGGGGCCGGATCTGAGCAGATCTTCTTTTCTTTTACTGTTTTTCTAGTTTCTTTAGTGTTTTAGTTTAGTTTTTGATGTTTTTTACTCATCTTTTGGTGAGTTATCTACACCGTTTCGGTGGTTTTATCTACTCTTCTCAAGAGGTTTATCTAGGCTTTAATTGTCGTTTTTGGGTTATTTGGGTTTCAAGATCGCTTGTGATATGCTCCAATGACGGAATCTTCATCTTTGTTGTCTCCGACGAAAGAATCTTCACCGGAATCTTCATCTATGAATTATCCGGCGCCGGAATCTTCATCAACGGTGTTTCTGACGATGGAAGCTATGTCATAGGTTTTGAGAGATTTGAGCAAATTACTCCTATTTTGGGAGCATCTCTTTTCCAAGAAGAAAAACAATTCAAATGGTTGGATTATAATTGCATGAAAAACCATTCTTCTACCGATTTAATCGGATCTAATTCATACTTGTATTTGTCTACCTCCGATAATCCTTCTCTTTCTCTTGTCGGATTTCTCGGGATTGTACTTTTACGGTGTGTTCTTTTATATTCTCTTATTTGGATCTTAAACTCATTGTATCCTTGAATTTCCATAAATGAAGGTTCTTTTTTAAAAAAAAAAAAAAAAAAAAAAAAGATAACTTATTAAAACTAGAAGAGAATAACATCGGAAATGCATCTGTTTCTGGTTTTAACCATTTAAATCATTCATAGGTCATGAATAAAACACACAGGAGATTCAACTCCAATATCCAAAGGATGAAGCTGGATAATCAGTTCAGTACACAGCTTATGCCAATTTAGGAACCAAAAATCACAGATTACAATATAACAGTGAAAGCAAAGAAAGATGCCTAGTATATGACATAGTGATTCCAAGGTGGGATGCTACAGTTAAGCTTCCGATGTCTTAAACATAGTTTCAACCTCATCAATGACTTTTCGAGCTTCCTCCAGTTCTGGGCCATCCTGTTGATTCGATTCTTCCAACTCTGCCTGAAAAAGTAGAATTTGTTTTAAGAGACAATGCACACAATCACAGAACTTATGAGCTGTCTATTGACTAGGCTATGCAGTTGATAAACTGTGGACCTTACAGACTTTTTGCATTTATGGCGATTTGTTATGACGGTCAACTGAGTTTTCAAAACTAGGATACAGTCCAAAAATCTGATTTTCAACCCAGTACATAGATTAGTTTTTTGAGATTTGAATACAGTTCAAGAGACCCATCTCTAAAAATACCTAGTTAAACACATTTATTTGAACATTTCGTTTTGAAATAATACCAGGGTTTCTTTGATGTCAGCTAGTGAGGTCTCCAAGCGCTTGCGGCAGTCTGGAATCATCATTCTGGATTCAGCCAAAACGTTCTCCTGATACAACAATGTGAGTAAAACCTAATGAGGTAACAACTAATACAGTATCATACAAAACATCATATCTAGATTATGAACTGGATCTAATGAGACAATTGTCTAGATGGAATCGAAACAAGCAAATTTATGCAAACCACGTTTAACACCAAACCATTGAATCGAAACAAGCAAATTTATGCAAACCACGTTTAACACCAAACCATTGAATCGAAACAAGCAAATTTACGCAAACCACGTTTAACACCAAACCATTGAACTACATCCAGTTGACCTATTACAGGATGATTCACAAATTAAAATTAGATTTGCATTAACCTTCATAAGTTCACCATCTAATACATAACGAGAAGAGTTTAGCTGTCTCGTTAGACAATAATCTTGGTTTACTGAACTCTGAGGTGAGAAGCACAGTGCCCAGCGAGCAGGCTGAACAGTTAGTGTTTTTGGATCACTCTTCTCCCGTCCTACCTCGAAGTGCTTCCTTGGTTGCAAATTCGCGTACCACTGAAATCACTTCCACCACATGTATGACAACAAATGAATGTGAAGGCGGTCTATCTGAAAAGCATATTTCTGTTGCTGTACATCATGAAGGTTTTGAGTCGTCGAATATGTCTAACTAATGATATGGAAAAGAAAGAAATAATTTTTGCATCCACGGATAGTGTTTGTGATCTGGGGGAATCAGGTGTCACTATGAACTCCTTAACTGAAAATATCAGCTACAACTATAATGGCCTGGTGGAAGAGACTGACATGTCTAGACAATGTGTGCATATTCATGATGAACCTGTTAAAGACGTCAATTCTAATTCTAAGGAAAACAGTGGTGTTTCAGCTGTTTCTGGGGTAACATGTTTCTACAGTTGTTGCTCTGACTGCTTATATAATATATTTGTCTTGATTCAGAAGCTTCTTATTCACGAGAAGGAGAAAAAGGGAAACAACTAGACTGTAGAGGATGTTCATGATGCAGTTTCATCATGGTCTAACCTTCTGCCAGGCATTAGAAAATTATGTGCCGCGGAAAGTGCTAAAATTTCAGAAACCTGACGAAGAAATTGGACATGAATGTCAAGAAAACTCTTGTGCATGTTCAGGAGTTGGCCATTTAAACAAGACTTCGGGGAACTGCAGAAGTCCTGGTAATGGGGTAATCTTGCCAATGAAGTGTGGTTCTCACTTAGAGAGCAAGACTGTCACTGCAAAGACTGATAAATGTATAAACTCTCAATTAGAGTTAGAATTAAGATTTTTCTTCAGAAACAATGTACTAATCCCTTTAATTTCTGACAAGGATGTTTTACTTCATCGCAAATTTGAGAATTTGTGACTCAGCTCTCTTACGGAGCTGGTTTTAAAGATCAAGCACCCATTAGATTGATGTGCTATTGTCAACTTGAGTAAGTTTTGGAGAGTTTTACTGCAATCCAACTGTTGGATTTCTCAGGATATTGTAAGTCAATTTTGTAGATTTAAATTGCATTTATCCGATTCATTCCTGGGTTTTCTTACAGGTGCAATATGTTTCTGTGTTTTGCTTGTGCCGAGGGCTCTCGATAAATGAAGATGCAAATGACTGAAAGTGCACCCGCAATCTTATTGAAGGGCGTCTGGGTTTCACTACTTTTAGATCCTCTCAGACTTGATCTATATACTGTTCCAAATCAAAGATCAAATCCTTTTTCTGACTCAGGTAAGTATTTTCGAATTTGTTCTGCTATATAGATGATATTGGAGTGTACTGGGTTTTTTGTGGATCTACCTACCAAAAACTAATGTAGCTATTGTTTTCCTTCGAGCTGCTACAGCAGAAACAAACATCAAGTAAATTCTTTCTAGAGCCTCTTTAATTATGATGCTAAAGTCGTTTGGGAGTTGAACCATGATCAAATTTTCGTTTACACTCAGATATGCAACAATTAACTACTAGAACTCCTCCATTACCCATCGAAAAAGACAATAGGGATAATACTTTCAAATTCATTTGCCGCAAGAAACACCCAGTTAAGTTATAAAGTAGTACATAGTACTGTAATTAACCCAGAACATTATTAAGCATCACATTACTTATGCACCTACATCATATTCATACGGTGAACTGTTTTCACTGCAATTAGTAATAAACTACACCTAAAGCCCTTAGACCCATGATGGTATGAGTGAAATGTACCTGTTGTTTAAGATCATAAGGATCAGCTCCTTTGTCCTTCATGTCAGCAGTTTTACTAGCTTCTCTCTCCACTTCTTTTTCATATGAGTAAAGTTCTTTAAGAACACGCTTACAGGTACCTGTCTTGATCTTCAAATTTCTTAGGGTTGCCATTATAACACTGCAATAGAATCAAATCAAATGAGTAATTAATTTCACATAGACCAAGTAAAAAAAACACACCAAAAATGCCTGAAGATATTTGAACTCGAGTCTAGGGTTTCTAAGCATAAAGTGGTGGAAATGATACTGAATCAAACCCTAACAAAAAAAAAACTTCAGCAAATCTTTTGTTAACAAATTGAAGCAAATGATCATAAACAAAAACCAATCAAGATTAACACTTACATTCTAAAACTTCCAAACCTAAATTCTTCTTTCCTCTTATCTATAGTACTACAGTACTCCTATTTGAGTATCTTAAACGAGCCCAACTTGTGTCTGTCCCTTATTAAACTGGGGGGTGTCAATATGAAATGAGAAAGTTGAATAAAAGCGAAGGGGTTTTTCCGTCATCTTCAGTTGAAATTACTTTTTATTCTTCTTTTCATTTTGGCGGTTTCTTTCTTTGTACAGAAACAATTTCTCCAAAGTATTCGAAAATTCCTTGTTGAAAAATGCATCCAAAGGGAAAAATTAGATTCTCAGAGAATTTCTTTGTC
>JAJJMA010072024.1:30759-47810 GCA_023529015.1 Papaver nudicaule
GGTTAAGAGTAAATTAATTAGTGAAAACTACCTACTTCGGAGTGCAAAGGGCCCTCGCGTACTTTTGCCCAACATCTTATACTCCAATCTAGTGGTTGCACGGTCTTACTTTCCAACATGCATCAAGCCACACAAGTCCCATGTTAAACGTAGAAATCACCATTCAAGTTGGCTCTTGCTCTCAATCCGAGGAAAGAATTTGCACCTGTTCACAATATGACAATAATGTCAATGATAGTTTGCTACGTGCAAATCATCACAATAAGGTGCTACTTGTGATAAACTCTCTCTTTCCTTGGGTTGAGAGGATGAGCCAACTGAAATGGCTTTTTCTGGATGTTTCAACCAACAGCTACAGAGACCTGTGCAGCTGATGCAAGTCGGAAGTGGAACCGTGGAAGGGCCAAGGCGACCATTATCATTATGTCTAATATGAAAAATAGAGTGGACGTCCAAAGGTATTTATAAGTCAAAGTGGCAAAAGATATAAATGCTGCATTCTCGCCAAATATGTCAATTTGTCTAATTTTTACAACATTATTGGATTCACCCCCCTTCACCTGCTTATCATAGAATATGATGACTCATTTATTTATTATTTTGTAGTTACTTCCAATTCTAGATTTTCACCTACTTGATTTGTCATAATATGCATTATGATATTGATTGTAATTAACAGTGGTGTAATTGTTGTTTCGATTTATAAGGAGGTTTTGTTTCTCTTTTTTTATTTTAACAAGGTTAGGCTGTGTTTAGAAGATTAGGAACTAATATGCTGTTGTGTTTAGAATGATACTCGATCAACAACAAAGTGTAGGTGAAAGTCAATTTAAACGAACCGTAAATACTTATTCGATGAATTAGATGCCAACGGTGTCTTAAATGTGAGTTCAAACTGTTAACGACAACATAAATACATACAAAGAAGTTGAATTATCTGCATGTGTAAAATATTATGAAATAGTAATATCGCTCGTAAACAGAATCAGTACTCTCCTTCAAGCAAGAAATTTTTTGCTTGAGGCCACAAATTGGAGGGGCCACAATTTTCTTTTTAAACTTGCAATGCTAGTACACGCTTTATTTTCTTACTGCTTGAGATTAATTGAGCACAAATTTGTGCACCACCACAAAACAGGGGTGCACGTTCCAGACAACTCTATTAGTTGACAAAATCTAAAAAACCAGTTGACCAATCTGGATAATTGCTTCAGTATTATTTTACCTTTATATATTTTTTTGTATCATGTTTCTGTGCTTCAGTATTATTTTACCTTTATATATTTTTTTGTATTATGTTTCTGTGCGGCAGGATGGTCGTAGCAATTCAATAACAAGAGAAAGCTTAGGCTTTAATGGCATGTTTACGTGTTAGCCCAACATCATAGTCGTGTCCAACATAACTTGGTGTCCACGGTTGTATTTCCTTCTTAGTTTAGGATACTATATTTAGGTAATACTTGTGTATTAAGTTTAGATTCTTACCGTCCAAGATTTTGTGATATATATAATCGAGTTCTCTGTATGTACAATTTATCAATCAAGAATCGAATATAATCTTTTAACCTATTCTTCTCTTTGTATACCTAAACTTATCTTGGTAACATCCTTCTTCGATCCTCTCCTATGGGTACTGTTTCTGCTTTGATCTCTTCTATTGCATCTTCTTCTTCTAGTGTGTCTTCCCTATTCTCACAACCTCACCACATTATCACTGTCAAATTAGATGAAACAAACTATTCTTTATGGCGTGATCAGTTCTTGCCGTATCTTCAAGGCTATGAACTTGATGGTTATGTCACTGGTGATAAACCTTGCCTTGTTGCTACTTTAGAAGACAAAAACCTTAATCCATATTTTGCATCTTGGGTGAAACAAGATAAAATTCTCCTTGGTTGGTTATTTTCCTCTCTCACTCCTGTTGTTCTTTGTCAGGTTCATCGTCTTACTACTTCCAAAGCTATTTGGTCTTCTCTTGAATCACTATTTGCTTCTAAATCTGATGCTCATATTCATCACCTTCAATGTGAGCTTCGTGCCTTGAAAAATGGATCTCTCTCTATGCGAGCATATATAGATCGTGCTCGAGATATTGTCGATATTCTTGTTGTTGCTGATACAACTGTCACCAATACTGAATTGTCCCATTGTATTCTTGCTGGATTAGACTCGTCTTATGACTTTATAGTGACCTCTCTCACCACTTCCATGGGTACCATGAAGCTTGAAGATTTCATTACTTATCTTCTTACTTTTGAATTGCGTATGGAGCAGCAAACCAAGTCTCTCAATTATCAACCTGTTGCCAATATTACTGCTTCAGTTGCATCTCGTCCTTCTTCTTCAAGCTCTGGTCTTCTACCGAGACCTAACAATGGTAACTTACAATTTCAGAATGGTGGTAATCGTCAAGATACAGTTTGTCAATTATGTGGTCATCCTGGTCATCCAGCTCATCTCTGTTGGAAGCGCTTTGATCGTAATTTTCGTCCACAACCACCTCGTCGTCAACAGCCTCCAACTACTTCTTCAACCACTCCTCGTGCCTATGTTGCTCAAGTCCCTGGTTCGTATTCTTCTTCTACGTGGGTTCCTGATAGTGGTGCTACAGATCATATTACTAATGATCGCTCTCGTCTCCAATTTCACTCTGAATATACCGGTCATGATCAAGTCAAACTGGGTAATGGTTCATCTATTCCAATTTGTAGTGTTGGATCTTCTATCTTAGGCACTCCTCCTAACCGTAAGTTACATCTTCCTAATATTCTTTATGCTCCTCAAATTTCTCATAATCTCTTATATGTTTCTCGACTCACAACTGATAATAATGTGTTGCTCGAATTTCATCCTGATTTTTGTCTTGTGAAGGATCGATGTACGGGGAGAGTTCTTCTTCCCGGCCGTAGGGAAGGCAGTCTCTATCAACTTGATACTTCGTCTATGTCTCCTAAAGTTTGTGTTGGTGAACGTGCGAGTTTACAAGATTGGCACTCTAGATTAGGGCATCCTATGATGCGTACAGTCCGTCAAGTTGTTTCTAGATTTTCTCTTCCAGTTTCAAGTCAAACTATCAGTTTTTGTTTCTCGTGTCATGAGAATAGAAGTCATAAGTTGCCTTTCCCTTCCAGTAAAACTACTTATTCGAGTCCATTAGATTTAATTGTCTCTGATGTTTGGGGACCTTCTCATATTTTATCTAACGAAGGCTATAAATATTATGTTATATTTATTGATGCATTTAGCCGTTTTACTTAGATGTTTCCTATGACTCAAAAATCTGATCTTTTCTCTATATTTTTTTTGTTCCAAAAGCATGTCGAAAATCTTTTTAGTCTTAATGCTGGAGAATATCGTAAACTTACTCCCCACCTACAACAACTTGGTATTTTTCATTGATTTTCATGCCCGTATACTTCTGAACAAAATGGTTTGGTTGAACGTCGGCATCGTCACATTCGTGAAACAGGTCTTACACTATTAAATATGGCTTTTGTTCCATCTTCATATTGGTATGATGCATTCTACACCGCTTGTTATTTAATGAACCGTGTCCCTTCATCCGCTCTTGCAAATTCATCTCCCTATGAAGCTCTATTTGGTTCATCACCGGATTACACCTCTCTTCGTGTATTTGGTTGTCTTTGTTATCCACATCTACGTCCGTATCGGTCTCATAAAATGGAACCTTTGTCCTCTCCTTGTGTTTTTATTGGTTACAGTCCGTCGCACAAAGGTTACAAGTGCCTTCATATTCCCACTGGTCGCATATATATCAGTCGCCAAGTTATTTTTAACGAGACCACCTTTCCCTTCGCGGCTGTGCACTCTTCCTCTCCGTCATCATCTGCTTCCCCAGTAAGTGCAACTTTTCCTAATTCTTTTTATTTCCCACCACTACCAAATACTCCCACTTCTCCTGAACATCATCATCCCATCATACCAACTACATTAAATCCCGTCCATACACATACTCATACCACTCCTATCCATTCCAATATTCCCACCATTCCCACTCCCACTCAATCAAACCTTGTCAATACACCTCTTCCTACTACCCCTATCAGTCCCGTACAAGTTGGAATTTCTCATGACCGTCCCACCATCCAAGCCCCATCAGTTCCCCTTTCTACTCCCACTTCTCCTGTACGTTCCACCTTACAAGTCCCGTACTTCTATCCTTATTCCCACTCCTCCTCAACTGGTCGATACTACATCACAACAGCTAGAATCAAATCCCACTCATACTTCCGCTATGCTTCCGCCAACAAAACCTTTATCTGTGTCTGGTGTACCTAATGCGTCCACTGTCCCTCCTCTTCTTGGGACTCATTTTATAGTGACTCGAGCTAAAGACGGCATCTTCAAGCCTAAAGTTCTTTATGCCTCTAGATATGCTTTAGTAACTGACTCTCTTTTTGAGCCAACTTATATTTCAGAGGCTCATAAGGATCCAAAATGGCGCACATCGACGAATGACGAGATCAATGCATTGATTCGAAATGGTACATGGTCATTGGTTCCTTAACTCTTTTATGAATGTTATCGGCTGTAAATGGGTGTTTTGTATAAAACGTAAGGCCGACGGCACCGTTGAACGTTATAAATCTCGTCTTGTCGCTAAAGGATACAATCAACAAGAAGGTAAAGATTATGGTAAAACGTATAGTTTGGTGGTAAAACCGTGTACTATTCGTATTATTCTTACATTGGCCTTATCCTCCAGTTGGTCTATTCATCAACTTGATGTACAAAATGCATTTTTACATGGTCATCTTAACGAGGAAGTTTACATGAAACAACCGCCTGGTTACACAGATTCCCGTTTTCCTACACATGTGTGTAAATTACATCGTTCTCTATATGGACTCAAACAGGCTCCTCGTGCGTGGTATCAACGACTTAGTGCATTTTTGTTACAAATTGGATTTATTACTTCTAAGTGTGATTCTTCTCTGTTTATTCGACATGATGACAATGGTGTTCTTTTCTTGTTAGTCTACGTCGACGATATTATTCTCATCGGTTCAAGTACAGTTGGCATAAATTCTCTCCTTACTTGTTTACAACAGGAGTTTGCAATTAAGGATCTCGGTTCTTTGTCATATTTTTAGGGATTGAGGTAACTCGTACTTCTTCGGGTTTATTTCTTTCACAACAATGTTATGCTCATGATCTTCTTATTCGGGCAAAAATGGATGGGGTCAAACCCGTTCAAACTCCACTTAGTACTTCTGGAGATGTTTCTTTTGATCGTAGTCCTTCCTTAACTTATGCTACTGAGTATCGTAGCATTGTTGGTGCATTGCAATATTTGACGTTTACTCGTCCAGATCTGGCTTACGATGTTAACAAAGTATATCAATTTATGCTTGCTCCCACTGTCCACTGAGCACCATTGGGGTTTAGTTAAGCGTATACTACGTTATCTCAAGCATACATCTAGTTATGGAATTCTTCTTCAACCAGCGTCTTCTCTGCAGTTATCGTCCACTGCTTATACTGATTCCGACTGGGCTGGTTCTCTAGATGATCGTTGTTCCACTAGTGGCTATTGTCTTTATTTGGGTGGTAATATTATTTCTTGGAGTGCTCGAAAACAGAAAACGGTGTCTCGTTCTAGTACTGAAGCCGAATATCGAGGTCTTGCTATTGCGACTGCTGAGATTATGTGGATTCAATCTCTTCTTTCTGAATTACATATCTTACGGCAAATCCTATATTTCATGCTCGGATGAAGCATATCGAAATTGACTATCATTTTGTTCGTGACCAGGTTTCTTCCAAACTTCTTGATGTTCGATTTATTTCGTCTAAAGATCAAATTGCTGATATTTTTACAAAGCCGCTCTCCAAGGATCGGTTTGCTCTTTTGAGGTCCAAGCTGACGGTTTAATGACCCGTTGCGCTTGCGGGAGGGAGTTAGCCCAACATCATAGCCGTGTTCAACATAACTTGGTGTCCACGGTTGTATTTCCTTCTTAGTTTAGGATACTATAATTTAGGTAATACTTGTATATTAAGTTTAGATTCTTACCGTCCAAGATTGTGTGATATATATAATCGAGTTCTCTGTATGTACAATTTATCAATCAAGAATCGAATATATTCTTTTAACCTATTCTTCTCTTTGTATACCTAAACTTATATTTACGATCAATTTAAATTGGCCTTAATACTATTGTAAACTAATACTGTTTAGAGAAATCCCAAATGGGAGCTATCATGGGCAAAGGTCCACATGATCCTTTTTTGCATTAGGCCACAAAATATGCAGGACCGGCCCTGCTCGTAAACTAGAGGGATGTTGGAATTTCTATTGAATCTGGTTGTATCAGGGACGGGCCTAGGGACTTTCATAATTAGGCTTATAAACCTGGAGGGAAACTCGGGCTAAAGTTAGGGTTAGCCGTCTCATAGGTTCGTCCCTAGGCTACATATTTAACTGTATATGCTCTAGTATATCATGGTTATACATATAGTTACTTAAAATGCACAAATTGTATGTTTACTGTAATGCATACAATAAGCTTAGGAAAAATAAGAAAAAATAACTTTCTATCTTTTTCTCAGTATCCCTTAAGTCATATAGACCAACAAGGACTAAGTTGTGGATTATAATTTTTTCTACCTGATAATTCTGACTGTTGTTACTGAGCCATGGGGAACATGCAATGGTCTCCTTCTTCTCGACCACCAATGTATACACTTTGTTTTCCGACTTGATTAAAACTTGAATCGTGAAGGTACAATATCCTTGACATGTATTCTCTTTTCCCGAATATGCTTATAAAACATATTCTCATATTCTCGCACCGAGATGCCCACCTTCCTACCCATTTTTCGCAATATGCTCGATCAAGTATAAGCAGTTGGATAAATAGTTATGATTCACAATTACCTCCACTAATCAATCATATAATGCAAACTGGATAGCTCACATGACTTGTGCAGCATGGAAAGTGTGGAAGGATAGATACAAGTGTTTGTCTGAGAACCTCTAAACAACCCTATCTCTACCATAAGATGGATTCACAATCTTCATGATTCTGAATCATGCAAGGCATCAAATATAACCTTCAATTACAACAAGTCATTCTTACTAATATGAATTAGAAATGGATAGCTCCCTCTAATCCTTATATTATTATTAACTGTGACGCATCTTTAAATTAAATTCTCGACATTGTGGCCTTGTCCAATCATAAGGAATTTTGCAAGTGAACATCAACAATCGAGGTGCATCTGCAAACATGGTTATGTAAGTGTTGAGGAGGCAGAGTGTTATGTAGTGCTATAGGGAGTTCAGTGGGCTATATTTCTTACAATACATTGTCATGGAGACAGACTCTCTAAATGTGGCTAAGGCAGTCAATGGAGACTGTTCACGATTGTTATGGCAGAATCATTGCATTATTGTTGATACAAGGGTTGTACTTAAGTAAGTTTAATGCCTGGATCAATTAGGCATGTCGTTAGAAATGTAACAAGACAGTTGATATGCTAGCAAAACACGCCTTGAAATTTATGGTGTCTCAATGTTAGGCTAATGTACCTCCAAAGTTTATTCTTGCAAAAGTCTAGGAGGAAAAATCTAATGTACTGATAACATATATTTCAATGAAGTTTTTCTTTAGTATCAAAAAAGAAAAAAAACTTACAATTTTTTTGTCCTTCTATACACCATATGAAAATCTCTAGGGATTTTTTTAAACTACATTCTACTGGAACCAAGTTTCAACTAGTAAGTTATGTATGTGAAAAGTTTCAATTTCTTATGACTCCATTTTTTTTTCTTTTCTTAAATATTCCTAAAAATATCACGTCATGTGACATGTTTTTACCAACAAGAAATGAGCCTTCACCGCCTATTACTTCAATTTCATCTTTAACTTTTTCATTTATGGGAACATAAGATGAGTTTTTGTGAGATCCCAAATTCTAGAATGGATACTCAATCCACCAACCTCGAAGATGAGAGTCAGGATCTTTGCCAACTAGATTAGCCTTAATCATTTTAACACTAGTAAAGATTTGACCTTGAGACCCGTTACACCTAAGAGTAAGCCTTGAAAGGAAATTAAATCCGTGGTCTCATACATTTTTGGATTGAATCGTCTAAATTTGGACCGACCCGTTCAACAATACCCAAAAGTTTAGCCTCTCAAATAACTCATTTTGTTTTTACTAGGGATGTTAACTTCATTAACTGTTGGAGGTTACCTCCATAATGTCTGACAAAATAAATAACTCGACAAGGAAGTTAGAATATATCCGTGAGCTTCATTGAGTTTTTGTGTCCTTTAATTCTAAGAGCAAACATTATTGTTAAAGCAATGCTCTGTTGAACCCGCTGACGTTGGTATGTCCAGTTTCGATGCAAAAATCACAATTTTTGATTTAGTCAACTTATGGCATTCTCAGACTAGGATTAGATTAGGTGGTTGAGTCGAATACCCTGGAAGATGCAAGAATGATCTTATGTGAAGATATCGTATGCACTTCATCATCAAAAGGTTAGTAAAGATTATTCCTTTAGATTCTTGTTTATTCTTCTTATCTTTCCTTAGAAGAAATGGTTATTTCCTCTATGTAATAAATAAATAAATAATTTAAAAAAAAAACTACTAATTAATGGGAATCAACAACAATTTAATCAATCTCTTTTGACGATTCCTCTTTAATCTCAATATTAAATACACTTCCTACATATTAGGACACTATTAACACCACACACACTTCTACATGACTTAAACAAATATCAAATGTAATTCGATTTGAATGGTAAACTTATTTGGAACTATGACTTAATCAAAAAATCCTTATGAATCTAGTTCAATTAGAATGGTAAAGTGAGTATCCGTCTAAACGTAGCAAAAGGCTATAGGTATGGCTTCCATTTTATTTTTACTTTTTCATTAGCTACATTTCACACGTAGAAGTGCACCATAGTACTTGCTCTAGGCATGGCCGGTTCCTATAAGATTAGCAAACAACAATGTTTGCTAGTTTTGGTCCACCATGGACCTAGAAAACCACCAAGATGGCCTGGCAAAGTGGTATTTCTGCCACTTGGCGAGGCGGGATGGAATTTCCATCGATCGATCGAAATTCAATATATTCATCCAACTTTTGTAATTCAATCCCCTATAAATATCCAATTTAAAACTCAATCAACTCATACCTTTTCTATGCTACAATCTTTAGCACACATTCTCTAATTTTCCTTACCTTTGTATACCAAAATCTCCAACACACATTCTCAAACAATTTTAACAGCCTTCCATTCTCTTTTAACATGGCTAAAGGCAAGGGAAATAAACAGATTCAAGGTCAATCTCAATCTCAATTTGAATCTCAAGATGGAGGCCAGGCTGAAAATGAAAAGGGAAACAAAGGCATTCGAGGTGCAACTTTTTCAGTCATTGAAGATATGTTTATTTGAAAACACTATGTTTTTTAACCCAAGATTCTGCTAATGGTGCAAAGCGAAACCGCCAATGGTGCAAACCGAGAGAGAGAGAAAGTGTTGAAGCCGATGTTGGTGTGGAACGAGAGTGTCGGGCGGATCAGAAGCGGGCACATGGCAAATTGTTTGGGTATGAGGAGTGTTACTATATTTTTAAAGTGTTGCCCAAATACGATTCAGAGATGCTGGCCATCCAACGAAAAATTCCCGAAAGATCACCGTACTCTCCATCTCCGCCCACACCAAATTCACATTCACCTCAATACGGTTCACCATTTTCATCTCTATATATGCCAGGAAGAAGTAATATAAACCTCAATTCTGCTAATGGCGACAAGTTCAATCTTGTTGGAAAAAACCAAGCCAAAAAAATGAGACAACAAGGGGCAACTACAACAGCTGAAGCTAAAGGTTTTAACATGGGCGAGTTCATGTCTCATCACCGACAACAAATAGTTGTTGACCTGAAAATCTTGAATGGAGAGTTAAAAAGAAGTCTTCTCTCTCAAGAGAAATATGTCAGATGAAAGCAGAACAATTGACACAACAAGGCGCATGAATTCTCAACCACCAACTAGCATCCCAATTATATCTTCCGAGAATGATGGAGAACAAGATGATGATGCAATTTATGATCTTGAAGACTAGTTTAAAAAACTCATAGGCGAGTTGTTATGTAGTAACAATAACTGGATTTAAATTAAAATATACTAATTATTTTTAACATTAATGAATAGTCTAGTTTTTAAATCTTAATTTTGTTTTTATTAAATAAAGCAAACAAAATACATGAATGATGAAGTACATAATAGTGCGAACAAAAAAAAAAACAAAAAAAAAACCTAAAAAATAATAATAAAAAAAAAAAAAAGAAAAAAAAAAACTACATAACAATAATAATAATAAAAACATGAAGCAAACGAACTAATCCATTACACATGCTCTTCCACGCTCTGCACAAAGATTATCAGTTAGATTGACTCTTAACCTCTCGTACAGAGTCGCGAGTTTCTAATGTGATTAGTCATACCCGCATAGTTCCGTACAGGTATGTCACATGTCGTGGTTGAACCTCAGGTCTCAAATTTTGGTCTTCATAATTAACCCAATTTTTATCTCACCAGGTTTCGGCAATTAACAAGTTATGCAGAATTATGCACGTGAAGGGTCATATGCATTTCACGAGGACTCAAATCACGAAATGGTTCACAATTGATATCAATTTTTTCCAGAATTCCAAAAGCCTGTTCAACATCCTTCCTAAAAGCCATCTGCATTTTGTTAAAATGCCTCATTACACGTCCCTCAGGGCCTTAGGGGGCTGCTTGAACGCTTGAACCAAGGTTGACCACCTTGGATATATTCCACCACAAGATAATATCCATGACTGTAATTGTTGTCGTTGATTGTGAAATTCGCTTGGGGCAATGGCCCTTCTTCAGGTCTGCAAACCGAGGCGATTTGTGCAAAATATTTGCATCATTTTGAGAACCCGAAAGGCCAAAAAAAGCATGCCATATCCAAAAATCTATAGTAGCAACTGCTTATAACTGTTGGTTTTGGGTAATGACCATTGTATTGACCGTCCCAAAAGGTAGGACATCCCAACCACACCCAGTGCATGCAGTCGAGACTACCTAGCATTCCTGGGAAGCCCCTCTCCGTATTCTGATCCAATATTTCTTTAACATCTCTCTCGTTCGGTTTCCGCAAATACGCAGGACCAAAATGATTAATTATTAATGTGCAAAACAATGAAAAAGATAGTTGTATGAAGTTGTTTTGCTCATACGAGTGTGTTAGAGCAAGAACCTCACTAAGTGTTGGTATGTCAAGCTTAGTTGTCAAATTTACTGATCAAAACTTGACCACTTGAAACACACATTAGGTAAAGATTTCATTAAGTTGGCTTTAGGTTGTGAAAGATGTTTGAGGGATTTAGAGACACTACATGAAGAGTCGAAGAAGATCGAGGAGCAGACGAGGATATTCAGCTTGGCATTCAAGAGGTTGGTTAATCTAAATAACGCGATTCCATTATCTTTTACACTTGTGCTACAAAAGACAAAACATAACCAAATGCTTGAGCTTTACGTTATGACTTGATCACTTGTGATCAATGTGTCTTAAGAGATAACTCCACGATGTCGCTTGCGGTATTGTTGTTGTAGTTATGACATTCAATATTGTTAGAGCTTTTTTTTCTTCTCCGCCTCTAAGATATAAGGTTTTTCCTAAAACCTACGAGTCGGATAATAACAGTCTTATGATGTTGTCTCTGTAGTATTACGAGATTTAATCCATCATAGTATTGTGTCTCGACTTACCTTGTCTGACTCTGTCAGATTGTTAGTACGTACTCGTATACACTAAAGTAATCGAGAGCGTGACTCACACTTATGTTGTGTAGACTCGACATAGTGCTTTTCTGAGTTCGAATATTATATCTTTGTTTGGCTCTGATTTCTAGAGTTCGAAATCATAAATTTGATTTTCGACATATGAACATCTAGAATGCCATATCACTATAAGATTTCGAAATCATATTCCTGTTTTCTTTCTTACGGACTTTAGAGTTCGAAACCTCAATGTAGGTTTTGGTAAAACTGACTTTAACATTCGAAACCTTAATTTGGTTTTGAGTCCATGAGCTATTGAGTTCGAAACTTAAATCTAAGTTTTGACCATAAGAAAGCTTGAGTTCGAAACTATGTTTGCTGGCTAACAGTGACTTGAGAATCGAGACCAATGAATCTTGACTATGTGAGTTCTAAAAGGTCTACAATAAAGACTCTGGGGTTTCCTAAAGGTTTATGTGAACCGGGAAATATAGCATGTGCGTCAAGGACAAAGAGGTGTGATGATGAAACGTCTCTTGACCACATGGACTCTCAAGTTCGACACCAAACATTTGTTACGAATTTAATATGAGTTTCTTGTTTCGAAACCTTAATGTGGTTTTGTTAAAAACAAAACCTAAAGTTCGAAATCTAGTTTTGATTCGCTATATATATATATAATCTAGACTTGGAAACCTTTATTTGGTTTCAGTCATATAAACTTTAGGATCCGAAACCTAACTTTGGTTTCTACTAACCAAGATGTAGAGTTCGAAACCTAAATATTAGTTATCTCAGAAAACGTATTTCGAAGTTCAAACTCTATCATTTTGATTTGTGCTTCAACGAATTAATGAGTTTGGTATTCTCAGTTTGAAGTTTGAATTTGTTCATCTTGAATGTACTACTAAGTTCATTAGAGTCATCATCAGAATATGGTTTGTCGCTCTAGTTAGTTGACACATGATTTCTGATCAATATTGTAAGTGATTAAATCATCGTATTTATACACTACATGATCAAACACTCGATTGAAAATTCTTTTGGTGTTTGATGTGAATTCTCGGATATCATTAAAGTGATTATCTATATTGGAATCGTGAATTCATGAGGAACAACATTGATATTACTCGGAGAATCATACACAGTACTTTCCATGGTATATCTATATTGTATGATTCAGAATGTCCTTGAACCAACGTGGTCACTTAAGCTTAACACACAAGGCTTGTTCATGTCTGCGATGATACGTCGTGCGGAACGTTAGCCACATTGGACCTGATCCCACTTCCACCTAGGATCGATCTGGCCCGTCCAGCAATGCATAAGAAGTGATGTCGACATTAACAAAGCTAATGACGACATCTGGTAGTAATAACACCATAAGATGGTTTTCGAATCCAAGGACATGAATTTTGAATTGAACTCTATCCTAGGGAGTATATTTGGTAAGAACCATATTCGAATTAATGAAATATCCAAATATATCTTATTGAGTATTATTTGCTTTGAATGTTTTTGGCCAAACATTTAATAAAATATCTTTTATTAAATGTAAAAATGCCAAAGTATTAGATCTCATTAAATGATATGAGTCTATGTGAGGAATTTCAGAATTAATGTGGAAATGTGCTTTAATGAATTTCCGAAATTAGATTGCCTCATTTCAAAGCTAAGCCTTGGTCATATAAATAGCAGTTGGTATCACTCCTAGAAGCTTTGTCCCTCTACCAAGTTTCTTTTTTCGGTAAAGTAATCTTGTGATACCCGATATTCCTTTCAGTACCTTTGAGCATTTGCTCTTGATCTGGATTAGTGTGAAAGTATTCTCTTAGGGATCGAGAAGCCTAGAAGTGCCTCTTCAGCGAAACTAGTTTATGTTTACTAGTCTTATTTGTATTGTACTTGTGTTATGTTCTATCACGTCTAGCAAAGTCTTACGTTCTTGTTTATTCTAAGGCCCTTCTCTTCTGTTATAAGGCCACACAAGATCGGAGTGATTAGAACATCTCTTTATCTATTGACCTAGATTTGTCAGCAAACCGTTTAAGGTTTGTGTGCCTAACAAATAGATATTGAGTGGAATCAAGATTGTTATTTTGGATTGTTTTGTTTTACAAATACTTTGTTCATCAAGGTCATATCATATTGTCCGCATCTAAAATTTCTTGATTTCAACTGGGACGAGAAGGTTCCTCTTTCGAGAGTTTTGGTTTCAAAACCTTGTTTGATATCTCGAGGGGTTTATTAACGAAGTAAACTTAAATAGCCTCGCTCTTGGTGTAAAACGACTTCGGTGAAATATCTGTTAAGTTACCAAGGATATCATTTAGTGGTTTGACCTGCCGCTCTTTAGTTGTTGTCCATAAGGTTTTAGTCGTCCGATCGTAGGTCGGGTAGTGATAGTCTTCACGAAGGACTGTGGAGCAACTCTTAGGGAATACAGTAAAGGACGTTTGTTTCTCTAAGGGAGTACATGTGCGTGATCACATTGATATGGTTGGAGGCGCAGGAATACTGAGGGGTAGCTTTGTGACTAATAGTCTATTAGGATCATATTGTTTATGAAAAAGGAGGGGTACCGAAAAACGACCAACTTTTCGTTTGGGCTCGTGAGTCTTATGGTTAGGTTTGGACGATCGCAAAAATCAATATCCAAACCTAGATAACCGGAGTTGTGATCTAGGGATCAACTCGACAAAGATAAATCTTTGGAGTAAACTCGATGGTTATGGATAACGTACTTCTTGTGTTTGCTTTTAATTATATGTCAGAGTTTATATAATTGCGGAAAGGAAAAGCACACAAGACACCAGAACGTTTTTTAAACGAGGAAACTACCTTGTAGAAAAACATCGGGACCTCGTCCAGATTGAACACCGCCCAGTACAAACTGACTACAAACTCTAGCCTACTATAAGACTTCGGTCTGGGATGTAGCAGAGACCAACTCAAGCCCTCCAAGCGAATTGGCTACTGTCGCACTCCTTACGTCTCTAGATCCCCCACAGATCGTCACGCACTTGATTCCCCCAGCTGACGTCCATTATAGACCTAGGAGTTGCTTTGACCGCTGTCAAAGGCTTGTGTCAGCAATACTGGCTTTGCAACCTAATTGTTGACGTATGATCGAATTGTCCTCTATCAGTTTCTCATACACAAGTTGACTTCCTTCGGATTGCTCCAGGTTATACGGAAATCTACTTCACAAATCAGGGCTGACAAGCAAACCGAGTAAGCTATGCCCAATTTGTCTCTACCTCAGTTGTACACGAATAATCAGTTAAGAAACTTGTACAACCGGAGATAACTAGGTCTTACAACACCGAGTGCAGCCGTGCGTTGCTACCTTTTAACCCTGTGTGTAACGTATCAGTTCTTGAATAGCCGTATAGCAGAAGAGACGGACTATGGAATAGACAAGAACGTGATCGGGTTACCAAGGTTACAGGTTAATCCGATTTCAACCAAATAAGGTCTCAATCTCCTACTTGTGTTTCCCAACTCTCAAGAGAATTCTTTTAGTCGTAGGGAGTTCCCAGAGGAGCTGCAACCTATAGAGGATGACTATACCACAACAAGCGTTCACCGAAGTGAAAAGAGTTTACGATCACTTCCCTAAGGACCTTCACGTATGCTTGATGCTTGCGGTATTTGTCCGTAGACACCTCTATTTATAGCACTCAATAAGATAGGTTGCTTTGGAATAAAGCAATCAATTACTTGTCCCACAAGTTAAGGAAACCCTAAACTTGCCAACCAAGTAATAGAGATTAATCTCAATTGGAATTCATTAACATTTATCTGCCAAGTGTTTTGTTAGCTCAAAAACACTT
This sequence comes from Papaver nudicaule, assembly GCA_023529015.1. Taxonomy (NCBI): domain Eukaryota; kingdom Viridiplantae; phylum Streptophyta; class Magnoliopsida; order Ranunculales; family Papaveraceae; genus Papaver; species Papaver nudicaule. The sequence continues at coordinate 46,404 of JAJJMA010072024.1, forward strand.
CAAGATAGAAATCCAACAGACCAGAGATAATCTTTATCTTATTGACTCATTGAGGATTATTAGATGGACCACAAAAGATATTTTCGTGATATACAAGTCCACCTAAGAGATAAAGGAGTTCATAGTTTAACCCAAGTGAAATTCTGGAAGAATATTCACTTAATCTGAATACCAGCCAAAGTAACCGACATCTAGGTTCGCGAAATGTTCAGTCACCTTGGAACTCAGTAGAAATCCGAGTTTCTGGTTTGCGTATCGGTTCGTGAACCGTCCGCCATTCAGATTAGGTCAAACTTGGATTCCGCTGGAAGTTCTGGGCTTAGCCAGGACTTAGACGTGTGTACGTCCTCAGCTGTAATCCATGGACTCTTGCTCAAGAGTACTCCTTTAGATTCACCCATATCCAACTAATGATTTGCAAGCAAACCATTGAAATGGACAAATGGTATCGAATCTATCTCATTCATTCTTGTACTCATAGCATTTGTGGGAACAAATACTAGTCATGACACAAGGCCACGTTAGACAAGAATACGATCTCAATCGCTATGATCACTACTAAAGTAGTCGACTATATTTCGAAAGAATAGAGAAAGTAGAATAGAAGAATTTCCATAAAGTCATAACTCCTACTAACCTTTTGTCGATGAAGAATAATTGATGTCTTCTTTGTCTTCACAGTCTTCGTCTTCAAGGTCTCTACTACTATGTCTATATCCCAATTCCGAAATCTAAACTCTAGTAGGCTAAATCAAGAATTGAGTTTTGACATCTAAAACTGACAACTAGCTTGACATACCAACGCTAGTGGGTTTGACCGGACAATGTCCTAACAGTTTATACCAACTAGTCCAAAGTTTGAGAGTAGGTGTGTTAGTGGTTTAATTCTTAAGAGTATTCAAACTGGACTAGGTCCCGAGGTTTTTCTACGAGTTTGTAGTTTCCTCGTTAACAAAATTCTTGTGTGTACTTTACTTTATTTCCGTATTATATTTGATTTGTCATTTATAATTAAAGTATCGTACTTGGATGTTGACATAGTCTTTCGTTAACTTGTATTGATTCACGTTGTGTGATTCAATCAGTTATGAAAGAGATTTTGTTCTTGAGTTCTTGATTACAGGAACCGTTCAAGGTTTGACTTATAGGTTGCCTAAAATAAAAGATTGGTGGTGTACTCGGTACCCTCGTCTTTTCAGAGTATACTCATCAAGGGCATCCGCTTGAGTCCCATAACCTAAGATCCTTAAGGATGTCGTAACCTTTTTTTTTTTCCCAGGACTGTGACTTCTAATATAGCGTGCATCAAATTGACAATTAAATATAGGTTCCACCTGACAAAGCTTCTCGATAATCTTTTGCGTCAAGTGTTGGGGCATGCAGAATCAACGTTGGAAATCTTCATCG
>JAJJMA010072056.1:0-11602 GCA_023529015.1 Papaver nudicaule
GACATCATGAGCACACAAGAGGTAGTTTTTGACCCCTACATGAAGCATAGAGAGTCGGGTGACATACCACCAAGAGAACAAACTTCTTTTTACAATGGTCCTTTGTGGCACCCCCTTGGGCATACAATGTACGATCCGAGCAGAATAATGAGGCAATTCGGGTTTATCCAAGATCGTCCAATTGACGCACAAGGTGATGGAAAATTCAAAGTGACGAGGGACAAGTCAAGTGCTGATGTTGGGCGTATTGACGTAGTTTACACTCCAAATCCCTTGAACAAACATTTGAACAAACAAATGGAAAATTTGATAGACAACATTTTGGGAGTCGGCGGTGCTTGGACATGAGAGCACAAAAGCATACCTGAAATGGTACCTTAGATTCACGCATGCAAAAGCTATACGCGGGGAAGGGGAAGTCATTCTTCCTCGTGGCCGTGGCCGTGGGCGTAATACCTCCGCTGATGAATCTTCGTTGTACAAGTTATGTGTAAGTATATTTTGCCATGGAGTTGTTTAAGATTCATACTTAGATGACTCAAATATCTTAATCTTGTTTTTTTTAATGATAATAGAATGAGTGGGTGAAAGATATCCTCAACTGGTTGTGTTTAAGATTGGATAAAGGAAAGGGGTTGACCTATGATGAACTGAGCCAACATGTTCAACACATAACACACCTGGATATGAAAGAGGTGGAGCACATGTTGTGAGTGTAGAAAATGCCTTCACCTTATAATAACATCATGGAGGTGAAGCTGTACAAGAAGGTTACTTAGGAGAAGTATGGAATCACTCTGTTAAGAACCTCGGCGACGTAAATCATGGCGAAAGAAGATAAGCGACAAGGTCTGGAGAGTAGGAGGGCGACTCCTTGTTGCCGAGTGAAATACACGTCACAAGTGGATGGTTGAGAAGTAGGTGAACATTTAAGAGGAGCCATAACGGATACATTGTCAGAGTTGACTTGTTGACTCGGTGGAATCTGCCTCAGCAATCCTTATCCAGAAGAAAGATCAGTCGCCAAAGATCATAATGTAGAAAGTAAGGTCGTCGACTAACTGTGTCGGCGATAGAAGACAAATAGTTGTCAGATACGTCATTGTCCTTATTAGTTGTAACACATTCTGATATACGCCTATATAAGGTGGGAGACTCCCCATTTGTAGGGGGTTGAACAAAATTTGGTCTGGTTTAGAGAGAGGAAAAGTTGTGGAACCTACTTGCTCTCCCTAGCCCAGTGCTGAGTATTAGGGTTCTTGAGTGAGAGAATATCAGTAAATACTTGTAAGGTGAGTGATGTACTTAAGCTTAATATAGTGGATTCTCTTAGACGTACTCTTCTAATCTTGGAAGAGGAACCAAGTATCTGGTATCTCTAACCCTTCTCATTACTTTGATATTATGCTGTAATGTGTGAAACATGAATATATTACTTGGGTGTACGGTGTAAGATCTCTCCATGGGATTTTACACTGTTACATATTGGCGCTAAAAGAGGTTTGAACTTGTTTTTTCCATCATGATTTGCTAGGATTCATCATATATCTTATTTTGCTAACATGTTTAGTCATAAAAATTTCATCTTTATCGCCTGTCTCTGAGAAGCAACACTATTTTTGGTATGATTTTAGTAGTCTGCAAGGTGTTGAGCTCGTTATCTTGCTTCCATTCATCGTGTCTCGTTTATTTTCATCACATATTTCACTTGAATAACATGATTTAGCGATAAGACTATCTTCCATATTGTTTGTATTTGTGAAAAAATGTTATTTTTAGTATGTTTTAAGCTATAGGGTGCCCATATTGTCTGTCTCCATGAAAAGGTCACTATTGTCTCATATGTTCTTAAAGTACTGTTATTTTTTGGTATGATCTAGACTATGCAGTGTTCGTATTCTCCAAAGTTTCCCCTTTTATGTATGTTTCAATTTTAGGGTATCACCTCAGGGTTATTTTCTGGCGAGATCTTGCTTTCTTATGGTAAAGTTGTTATTATAAGTATCTTTCTATACAACGATGGTATGTTTGTAGGCTCACATGTTCTTAGTTAACCTAGGTCTAATTATGCAATATTGGTTTACCATAATGTTTAGCGACATCCGGAAAGCATGTCAACTTAGGCAGTTGATTCTTTGAACCCTAGTCATGGTATAATGAATATGTTCTTCAAGTTTTCTAATATGTCACCTCCGTACGATTTTTCATCGAAAATTTTCTTGCTTTTAAAATATTTTTGTGTTTCTTAAAATATTCAAAAATTTACCATTTTAGCCCTAGCTGTCATAATTAGGTCATGCCCTGTGCATAGTACAGTTAGGTCTGCAACTTTTGTCATTTCCTTCATAACATTCTGAAAAGTTCTCCAATTACCTCCACTAACTTGTTTGGCATTTACTCACAGTACAGTCAGCTTAATACTGTCAGGAAGTGCATTTGTTTTATCTTGCAGAGGTTCGGCGAATGGGGTCCAAGAGTAAGGGCAATCAGGCTTCGGCGAGTAGGCCTCCAATGTATCCTCTGACAAATCAGCCATTAATATTTCCTAGTCAGCAAAATACCAGAAGCAGAGCGCTACAACCTCCAGGTTTTAAGAATTCTTTTTTCTTAAGTGGAGACTCGGCCCGGCAGTCGCCAGCACAGCAACAAGCGGTTCTAGATAAGGTTACAGTGGAGGATGTGACTCACCTCGAAGAAGCAGAGGCAACTGGTGAAACAAACGATCTTCTACAAAGGATTGGAAAGGGGGTAGACACAGGTGTGGTCGACGATATTACTAATACAGTGGGAGCAGCTCCAAGCACCATCGGTGACGCGACTAATACAATTGGTACACTTCCAAATGTTGTCGGCAATACTACTGGTAGTTCCAACAACTTTCGGCGACCCAGTACCTACAATTGGTACAACTCAGAATGCTAATGGAAATAGTACAGCAGCGGAACCTTTCGTAACTCCAGACTGACCCATAGTAGTTCCAGGAGACCCTATAGGATCTACCAGTGTTACAGAGACCATGTTACAAAAGTTTCTTGAAGTCAGTACTAGACAAGCAGCTCAGATCCAGTTACACATGCAGTTACAGATGGAGAATGTCCTTCAAAGCCACATAGAACTATTAGTAGAGAACAAATAAAATATGCAAAATCAAAGTAGGAGTCATGCATCTCATTCGCGCACCACCCGTAATTCCGAGAAAAGTAAATCCAGGGTAATAGAGGTTTCTGGCTCAACAACAAAAAAAGGCGCTAAGAGTAAGAAAACTGAGGCAACTAAGAAAGATGAAGAACCTTCGCCGATGGGAATACCTGAACTACATTTTACAGCTGTAGAACCTACAGGAGATGTAAACATCGGCGAATCAGATGATCCCAAGATGGTAAAGATCGATACTCTATTAAACAAAGAAGAATCGACGAAGTTAGAGGCACTGCTTAGAGAGTATGCAGATGTTTTTGCTTGGAGAATGGACGAAATTCCGGGTATTGACCCAGAATTAGCATGTCATAAATTGGATATTAATCCAAAGGTTAAACTCTTAAGCAACGGATAAGAAAATTAGCTCCATCTTATAAGGAAGCAGTTGAAGCCGAGATTGACAAGATGAGAGCGTCTGGTATTATAAGACCAGTGCAGTACCCTGAGTGGATAGCGAATATGGTGGTGGTACCTAAGAAGAATAAAGGAGTACAGATTTTCATTGACTTCAACGACCTTAACAAAGCATGTCCGAAGAACAACTTTCCCTTGCCGAGTACTGATCAGAATGTAGATGCTACGTCGGGGAATGAGTTACTATCATTCACGGATGGATACTCGGGATATAATTAAATACCCCTAGCTGAAGAAGATCAAAGACATATTCATCCCCGCCCCATCCCCACTTTCTAATTGCGGGTAATACCCTATCCAATTGGGACGGATAACCACGGGTATCCGAACCCATGGGACAAACGCCCATCCCTACATCCAACTCTCAGATATGGCCGTTTAAAAACCTAACCAACTACATAGTCTAGATGGTCTGTTTTTAGGACTGCAGTCCACTAAACCTATCCTTGGTAATGTTTTATGGGGTGTCATAATTCCCCACACACTAATTGTTTTCAGTCGCCACCTTCTCCTTCCAATCAATCCTGATCATCACCATTCTTTGATCTAGCTTTCACCATTTCAAATGCAACCCAAGTCTTAAAATCCTATCACGCATCCAATCCTCACTTGGTCAAACGAAATCTCAACATAGAGAAGGTGTTGGTAATGACATCAAGTACAAACCTAGATCTGAAATGTTGTTCAAAATCACCTTTATCAATCCCCACAGCCTCAAACACCAATTTCTTCTCATCTTCACAGAACTAGGTTCCGATTTCTTCTTCTTCATTCTCAAGCTTGAATTTGGGTTTGGGTTTTCTTTAATTCCGGTTTCTCTTGATTCTTCCTTAGGGGATTCTTTAATCTAGGGTTTGAAAAATGGGTTAGTTTTAAAGATTTGGTTTCTGAGATTGGGTTTTCTTTTTGAAGATAAAAATTCAAATGATTAGCTGTTAGTTTCATCTATTTTGATTTTCTTGGAAGTTAGTTTCGGTCACCATAACCATCATACACTAATATCATTGGCTGCTTATTTTGACTTCGTCTTCTTTCTCTTGCTCTGCCAATTAGTTCCCATTTAGGGTTTTTCAATTCCCTGTGTAAATCGTAAGAGTTTGAAGAGCGAAGAACACAATGGGAGACAAGAAGTCTACAATTGAAGTCGAAAAAACAAAGGAATCTGCAAATGGAAAACCGTCTATAGGACCTGTTTATAGAAGTTTGTTCGATGGAGGTGGTGGTGGAGAGCGACGCAGATAATGGTTGTAGTGAAAACACGGATAAGGGATTTTCAAATTTATTTGTGGGTGACCTTAATTTGATGTGCTGTTTTTGGCACTGCAAGAATTTTGTTGGCACTTCAAAAAACTAAAACCATCCAAATGATGTTATAAGGGATGTCTAAATAGGTAAGAAAAGTCTAAGTTACCCTTACATATTTTGGATTAGATTAAAATACCCCTAAATCTTAACTAATAACCCGTTTTATAACCCTAATCCTAAAACAAAAACTGATTTTCATTATCCTCAAATCGAGAATCCACAACAGCGGAAATTGAAATTGAGAGAGAAAACGCAGCCGAGATTCAGGCGTCCACTGATTTAGCATCTAATCAGTCACAAGACCCAAATATGCGTATTAGGTACTAATTCTGAACACAACCCATGTTTTCAATCATGTTATCCTTGCTTGTATATGTTAGATTCGTCGATTTGGGTTTGTTTTTTTCGCGTTAGTCGATTTTTACGGTTTGGTTTTCATAGAAAACCGCGGCGTAAAACCATTTTACGCCTAGCTATTCATCAGCGTCCTAGGCGTAAAAAAAATTACGCCTTAGTATCATACCGTAACAAAAGCTCTAGTTTTGCCCTTTACGGCTTTGAAACCAAGGCGTAGAAAAAAAAGGCATGTGCTCACAAAAAATTGCACCGTAAATACACCAACCAAACCGTAAAAAAGGATATAAGGCGTAAAACTCAAAATTGAAGCGTAAAGTCCAGTTTTACGCCTCATAAACTGGGGCGTATATTGTGCATTTAATATTTCCATGCAACTTACGTCTCAATGGCAGGTTGTCGTCCTAGGCGTAAATTGAGTGTACGGCTCAATTTCCCCAAATTCCACTTTTTACGCCTCAATTGGGAAGAATCTTGAGGCGTAAATTTGTTTTACGCCTCAATTGGTAAGAATCTTGAGGCGTAAATTTGTTTTACGCCTCAATTCCAAGGTCAAACCAGACCGTAAACAGAGCCGCCCAACTCACAAAAATCACAAAAATCTACGTACTAAAGATGATTACATGCAACAATATTATAAGCAAAGGTATACCTGGGTGTTAGAAGCTAGTTACTCGAAATCGGTGTTTGAATCACTCATTTTGGTTGAGTGATTCAAAACTTTGAGATTTTTGAAGAAAAAAGTTTGGTTTTTTTTTTCCTCTCCTTCTTTCTCTCCCAATCAACTCTAAAACAAAATGAATTTCTCTCTCCAAAATTTTTATTACCTTAACTATATAGATTATGATATCATGATTACCATTAATCTAATGATAATCAAACACTAACAAAATTTAATTTAAATGGTAATACTGTCCATTTTATAAGGGGTTTTTGGTTTTTGGTTTTGATGACCCTATTTTTTTTCGGTTTGAAGTGCCAACAAAATTCTTGCAGTGCCAAAAACAACTCATTTAATTTGTTTTAGTATTGCAGTCCCAAGGAAATATTGCAGCCCCAAAAACAGCACATTAGTCTAGAGCGATTCCACTTGGGTTTGTAGCCAAAATGAACTTTGGGCGGACGTTTTTTTTGCCCACTCTACCTAATTGACTAAAATCCGGTTCCGGGTTTCTAATAGAATCCAATTGTGGCAGTGAATTAGAAGTAGTAGAAATTTACCTAAAACACAACCGAAAAATAACAAAAAAAAGAAAAACCTAAAGAATTTTACGTTGTAAAAATTCCATATGTAAATTAACAATTGGGTATAGTTTCAAATTGGGGGCTTTGATTCAGGCATTAATTATCAAATAAAATTTCTCAGATAATAGAAGAAACAGAGAAAGAGAGATCTTCTCCTTGCATGGTCATATAACTTAGTCAAAATCTCTCTATTCTCAGTGTCAGATCGGGTTCGACGTTTCCGAACCCCTAGATAGATAATATCAATCTCAGATTTCAGGGATTCAGTTAATCTAATAGAGATTTTGTATAGTGTGACTCATAGATTTGTAGAATTTGAATTTCGGGTGATCAAAGTTTGGGTGGATAAGTTTTTATTTATTTGGAATTTGATGATGATTTATTGTTGGAGTGGTAAAGGTCGAGAATTTTTCTATTAGGGTTTCTGCTTTGTTGAGGAGAAATTCTGTTTTTCTAATGGCGTCGGCACAGGTTTTGCGTACTAAACAAGATCTCGAAGCTGGAAAACGCAAGGTATTGATTTTATAAATTTGGCTGCATTTATTCTTGTTATAATCTATTGAAATAGTTTTGTTTATTACCAATTAAGTTGGATCCGGATTACCAATTGAGCTAAATTTTCTTCTGTTCTTACTCCAAACAAAACAATTAGGTTTAGGGTATCATTGTACTGATTCAGTTTTTAGGTAACCTCTAGGTTTCAACTAGAACGAAACAGCTTCTCTAACATATATTTTATAGCATTGCTATGATGATCATATATATTCTGACGAGGATATGAACTAAATATAATGATCTACAACAAGTTTGTAATTAAAGTATTTGAAGTTTAAGAATTGCAGGTCTGCTAAAAACTTATTATGTGCAGAAAAGATATTTGTGAAACAGGGAAGATTAGGACAAAGATATTGATCTTGCTGCATAGGGATAATATTCGGATCAGTTTTAATTGTGTGAAAACTTAGAATCAAATGATTTTAAATCAAATGAGTGTGACAAAATAGAATCAAATGATTTTAAATCATTTGTCACCTCTCCAAACTGGAAAGTATGATCCCAAGTTTAGCGCATTACATGCATGTGTATGATTAATTGCTCAGGTTAATTGTGTGAATACTTAGGATATTTCACCAGATTCGTGAAAGGTCATCACGAATTTCACTGAGATCCGCGAACTCCGGGGTGAAATGTGTGATGGGAGCGCGCTCCTAACAAAGGAGAATCGCGCTCCCCATTGAGTGAGAAACGTTTCACTCTATCTAACTGTAATAAACATTAGATTGAAGCATATCTAATATCTGGTTTCATATCCTACTAACTGTGTGTTCTCATATCTTCATATGGTTATCTAGTCATGTTCTTAGGTAACTTTCATATAACCATGTAACATCTGCATTACTTATTTAGCTAGTTTTAGTCTTTATCTTGTCAAGAAGTTTGGGTCAATGTATATCTCAGACTTCTATGTAAGTGGATACAATCCTCTGTATGTTAACCAACATACTTGCCTAATGAATAATCCATCTTCCCCTACATTGTCTACACGTCCAACTCCACTACCAACCCAGAGATATTGTAGGAAACAAGAAAGTAGGCACCATATTAAGACTTTCCAAATGTTTTATGTTTTATTTAGTGGAACTAATTATCTGTGAAACCTAATTTACGCTACCGACACGCTCCTCGAATTTCATTTTTGAAAATGTTACGAATCTCGCTCCCGCTCCTGGTGACTATGGAATATATATTGGAGCTTCAGATATATCATATAACATTTTATGCAGTTGCTGCTTTGACTATTGATTATATTGACTATAAGATATGCCTATTTTATTTTCAGCTCGAGGAGTTTCGTAAGAAAAAGGCAGAGCGGCTAGCTGGCAAAAAGGTTGCACCGACTAGCCAGACGCAGCCTGCTGCTGATGTTAGCCAATCAGAAGACAGAAAATCTGTTCGAATCCCTGATTCAGATGGAGCTGGTACATCGGAAAGACATGGTGTTTCATACGAAGAACCTCCTTCAGTAGTCGCTTGCGATGACACTAAAGCATATGATTCATCCCAAACCACTGAACTGGGTTCCTCTAGTGTAACTCATTATAGCACCCCCATCATTAAGAAAACACATGATGCATCATTTGCCGATCCATTTCAGAAACCTGCAGCTGATCAGGACTCGAGATGGTATGATCGTTCAGGGCTTCCTGAGTCACAATCTGGTAATTATGCTGGTCTACAGGAAGATAAGAACCATAACATTGATAGTACAGGAACCCGAGAACCAACATATGAGGCCACAATAGACCCATCTGCTACTCTTAAATCGTTCTATCGAACAGGGGGCGCAGATACAAACTCTCATCAATCTAATTATTACTCCAGAGATGATGGTGTACTGAGACATGATTCAAAGGCATTTTCAGGCAAAGCTCCAGAGACATCTCATGTTTTTAATACAGCTTTTCAATCTGAGAAGTTAGCAAATAATGTTGGATTTGGCAGTCAATATGAAGGTAATATTGGTCTTGTATAATCATCAATTCTGTACCGGGAAAAGCTGCATGAATATTAGGCTTACTCTTTCGTTTGTATAGAACTGACTCTTTCTTTCTGGCTGTGGATTGTATGCTAGATCCTATCCGTCCGTCTGCCAACTTAACAGAGTCTGTTCTTGATTTCAAGAACAAACGTAGGGGTTCGGAATTTACTGGTGCTAGTTTTCTTGAGGAGAGAAGGAAGTTTAGTAATTCTGTTAATTATCAACAGGGTACAAATGAAGCACCTTGGCCATCATCAGGATCACTCTCCATCGATTATAAATTAGATTCAAGAAGTTCCTCTGATCATGTTCCCTTACACACAACTTCCATTGCTGGAAATCGGCAATCTCGTCCATCTTTTATGGACTCGCTTAATGTAAATAGAGTCTCTTCCGAGTCACACATGTCTTTTATTGACCAAGAAAAATCTGAACCGTTTCTCAGCATAAGTTCGAAAGCTAAAAATCCGGATATTCAAGTTTCATCTGCTTCTCGGTGGTCTTTTTCCAGTACTGTTGGAACTGTTGACAGTTCGAAAACCTCAGATCTACTTGGTGCTTCCGACCCTCTTCCCAATCCTTCAGTTTCTGTTGGTAATGACGGGGAAATGCCAAGGCAGAGTATAAAGGAAAATAATGTGGAGAGGAAACAAGAATCTTTTTTACCAAAGCATGATGAGAACTTTGCTGCTCTAGAACAGGTTCAAATCTTGCACTTATCTGTCAATATTTTAAATTGATTCTTATGCATCTTCTATTCGAAATAGACTTTGGTTTTTTGTGTGATAAAATTAATTACAATGTTATTCAAGATAATCTGACCTATTCTTCTTTGCAGCATATTGAAGACTTAACTCAAGAAAAATTCTCATTGCAACGATCTCTTGATGCTTCGCGAACTTTATCAGAATCATTGGCTGCGGAAAATTCATCTCTCACAGATAGCTATAACCAACAGGTTTGTTATAGTTAGTTGAGTTTCCCACCAGATTTGCTTTCATGGAAACTCGTTTGTTTTTTAAATTAAGCCTTATTATAGCTCTAGCTTTGCATGGTATCTCTCTTGGCTGAATTACTAATGCATTTGAAGGAAGAGCATAGTTAAGTGGTCCGATTTAGACTCGTTATGGATCTCCAACAGTGTTTTGCACTGGTTTTAGTTTTTGGCATTTGTTTCTTGCTTTATTCATTTTGTAATTGGTTATCTTTATATCAGGGTGCAATAGTTAACCAACTAAGATCAGACATGGAAAGATTACAGGAGGAAATCAGAGCTCAGCTGGTTAGTAGACTGCAATCTTTTAAGCTATTCTGGATACAGACACGTGTCTTAGTGTTGACGGGCGCTCGAGAACATGTTTTTACATGTATTCTGTTTAGTTCGATTTGTCTGATACGTCCAAATTAATTCATGTTGACCTACAACAGCTTGAAATTGAGTCCATCAAAATGGAGTATGTTAATGCACAACTAGAATGTACTGCAGCTGATGAACGAGCACAAATATTGACTTCAGAAGTCATCGAGCTGGAAGAAAAGGTATTGAGCTTTTTGGTTATGCCTCTTGGTTTGTCTTGCTGTTATGTATTTTTTTTTTAATAGAGATTAACCCAATCCAGACCTCAATACATCATACAATGAGTTATTCATGCACTTTCTTTAGTTCTTTTTCGGTCTAGAGCCCTTGTTAGATTTAATTGTTCTGAGGAAGTTATTCACTAATGCTAGTAAAACACAACCAGATTTAATCATACTATAAATTGAGATGTTACCATTTTTATTTATTTTTTATTCTGAAATATGATTTATATACTTCTTCAAAATGGTTGGGAGATTGTTGGTTACTGTTAATAGTTTTTTTGCAAATGATTAATCATGTGCATGTTTGTAGCTTATATTCTTCATATTTATGAATATAGTAACTATTATAGCATCCTTACCCTCTTTTCAATACACATAAATGTATTTTGCTAGTTTCAAGACAGAATTTACTTTAGGATCTCACCAACATTTATTGTAGGCACTCAGACTGAGATCAAGCGAGCTAAAGTTGGAGAGGCAACTGGAGAATTCAAATGATGAAATCACTTCATACAAGTAGGGGCAACATTCTACATTGATCAATTTTACATTTGTCTGGAGTTTCCTTAGATACTAATTTTTAAGAGATATGAGAATACAGAGAAACCCTGGACTAGCAATTTAGTATTTTAGCGATGTTTTTTGCATGGTTTAGCAATTCGTCTCCTTTATTTCAATCTCTTGAGGACAATTTTGCCTCGTGTGTGTTTTTCAAGTTCTAAATTACAGATGCATGTAATCATCGCATCAGAATTACCAGGAACTTTTGGTTTACATGTTTCCTTTTCTACCTAATTAGCTATCATATTAAACTATGTAACTGAACTTGCAATTCAATTGGTACAGGAGGAAAGTGTCTATACTTGAGAAAGAGCGTCAGGACTTGCAACTCACTATAAATGCTATGCAAGAAGGTACAGTTACATACTATATGCTCATTTTGCTGAATTATATTTATTGTTTTTC
>JAJJMA010072071.1:0-19516 GCA_023529015.1 Papaver nudicaule
AGACTATCCAGAGAATACAATAAGCGAGTTATCCCCAGAGAATATCAGTCAGGCGACCTTGTATTGCGAGAAGTCCCTCCCTCTCAGCGAAAGGGATGCAGGAAGTTGGAGCCAACATGGGAAGGTCCTTTCGTAGTAAAGCGAGTAGCCGGAAGTGGAGCATATATATTGGTCGGCGAGCATGGCAAAGAACTGGAGCATCCTTGGAATGCTAAGTTTATCAAGAAATATTACCCTTAAAATCACGGTGTAAAATCCGAAGTCTTGGGCGAGCATAATACCCAAGAAATCTTATTAGCTTATGTAAACAACAGCGAATAAGATCCGGGGACATAGGCTTGCTATTATGCGTCGAACCCCGTTAACAAATTATTGTGTCATTTACTTTTCGCCGAATAGCTGAAGCAGTAAAGACTAACCACGCCGAAAACATAATCCCGAAGGCTTTGCCGAACATAAGAGCTAATAGCTCTTGACAAAAAAAGGTCCTACCATAAGGCCAAGTGCCATTTACTGAGGCAAAATTCCATAGACTAAAAGTCTTACAGAGCCAATGGCTCGAAAACCCTGATCAGGTCACATATTTATGGCCAAGTGTCACTTGCAAAGACAAAACACAATAGACTCAAAAAAAAAAACTTCCAGAGCTAGCAGCTCTTGACCAAGAAAGGTCTTATTCTACAACCAAATCAAAGAAGTGTGATAACTTGCCTAATTTACCAGTGAGTGACTATGTGTAACATAAGTCTGGTCTCGTTGGAAATAATTCCAATCGCGTTACTTGTTGATCTGTAAGTGTTGGCAGAAAAATATAAGACTCCCAGAGGCGCTTGACATCCCTCTTGGCAAACCAAACACTTATAATAAGATCGTCGACGGGCACAAGTAGCATTGCGAGGGTGCGCTAATTTGAATCAGCTGGATAAACATAAGTACACCACTTCGAATAATATGGGCAAAGTTATGCGCAAAAGGTGCATAGCATTCATTTGCTATAGACGTATAAATTATTTTTTGCAGGTACTATCAAGACAAAAGGTTTCTCCATTAATGAGCAAAAAAGAACAAGGTAACTCTTACAAAATAGTTCTTCCAAGAAATTAAAACATCTAAAATCCGAGAAGATTACATGGAGATAACAACTTTCAAAAAGGAAGACTGAAAACCTACAAGGTATCCTAGGAAAATTGCTTTCCCAATGGCTTAAACCTTAAAGACTAGCTAGGTCTGAGGTTCATCAGTGGATGGTTGATCGATCGCAGGAACTTTGTGAGAGGAAGATCCTTCGCCGAAAAATTGAAGCTCTAGAGGTAGCAACGAATTAGCCTTGGCCTGTGCCATATCACGGTTGAAAATTTCATCCTGCTTATAGACCTTGTCGTCATCAATAATGATCTTTTTTCCCCTGTCATCTTCGGCGGTAACTTCATTATAATTTTTTTCTTCTTGATTCTCTTATTCTTCCTCTTCTCCTCCCTTCTCTTCTCCTCATTCCTATTCTCCTCCTTCCTCTTCTCCTTCATTTCTCTCTTGATCGGCGACCTGCTCCGGGGAAGGCAGAACGTACTCCGGAGGGACTGGAAGATTATTATTGGCGCAGAACTGGTTGGCAAAAGTTTGAGCCCTGATGAAAGCATCCCTAATTGCGTCTTTCTCAAACTCTTCCTCGTGTTCTCGGATCTTATCCTCAGCTTATGACAAGTCTCGTTGAAGTTGATCGCGGACCTCCTCGAGTCCTTTAAGAAAAGTCGCACTGGTGTTGATCTTTTCTTCACAGTTGTCATGATCACGGAGTTTTCGATTTAGCTCGTCGATCTTCTCTGAGCAACCGTCGTGATCCTGAAGTTTGCGAGTTAAATCGCCGATCTTCTCGGAACATTTTTCATGATCTTTGAGCTTCTCAGAAAGTTCAGCGATCTCATTTTCACGATCCTGGTGCCCCTTGATTATGTCATTTTGGCGACTAATTTCATTCTTCATATTCTGAATTTGAGCTGAAAATAGATCAAGAAAACATACAGTCAAGACAGAGGCAGGTGATAGATTTAAAGTTTTAGGTGCACCCTAGGAAACTACCTTCTAACTCACAGACATATGCTCGCGCACCCTCTTGAGCCTGCCTAAATTGGGTCATGTGAAACTCAAAATTTCGATCGGCACAGGGACCTAGTATTTGGTTTATCTGTTGCTGTTGGGTAGCGCATTGTTGGTATAAGTTGATATCAAGGGTTTCATGTCTCCCTGCAGCGTCTTTCCAGCGTTGAACTTGAAAAAGTGCGGTTTCCATTTCCGTACTTTGGCGGGTAACTCGGGAAGCTAATTCATCAGCTTTAGCTTTTTCCCCTTTCCATAAAGTAGTGGCTCGAGCATGATTAACTTCGGCTTCCTCTTTTGCCTTAATGGCCAGCTTCTCCCGGCGAATCGCATCATCACGCTGCTCAGTTATCCAACCTATTTCTGTACGAGAAGCTTGGTAAGAATGAATAAGGTTCTGTATGAGATCATCAGCTTGATCCAACTCTCGGCGACACCGCTTAAGATCCTTATGGTGATCAAATAATAGATTACATTGCCTAGCGTTATTGCGCCTAAGGATTCAGATTTCGGATTCAGCTCGTTTTAGCTTGTCATCCTCTTGGGATCGACGACCTTGGAAGGCATAAATTCTAAGGGGTCGGCGAACAGATGAACCAAGTACTAGCATAAAGGAAAAACATAAGAATATAATGCGACTTACTGTACTGAGACGTCACGTGTAAGCTCCTCTTCTTAAGCTCATTGGTTAGCCTGTCAACTTCGTGTCATCGAATAGTCGCTTCTCGTTCAAGTTCTCGAATCTTCTCGTTAAGTTTGTTTTTTTCCCACTCAAGACCTTCATTCGCCGAGGCAAGACTCAAGGTGTGGTGAAAGTGCTGTGGAAAATATATGTAAAATTAATTTCAGTTTATAGTATAAGAAGAAAAAGTTTCACATGAGAAATCTGTAGCATGTTAAGAAGATTGAAGTGCTCCGGATAAGAAATGATAGAAGCAGATCTTGTGAAATTCAGAATGACGAACAAATCCAGGCCTGCTATACTTTGCGAGTGTCTCAAAGTACTCAGGATCACAACTGTTCTTCGTTATGCTAAGTTTATCAAAGGCTTCGGCGAGCAGGTTGGAAACTGAATCAAGTTCTTTTCTAGGATCCCTAGAGTAAAGACGACTAGGATGACGAGGTAATCTATCAAGCACAGTTGAATCTGAGAGACGTTGTTCCAAAGTAGAAGGAGTGAAGACTCGGTCAGTTATGGTGAGCTGTTGATTTTTGTCGGATAGGTGGTGTTGATTTCTAAGAGGAGAAGGCGACCTATGCAGATTGATTTCGGGAACGGTGTTGTCAACATTATCCGATATTTCAATATCTTGCTCTGGGAGAGCATCTGTAGTGGGAGTTTTTTCACTTGTAGGATCATTGGGAGATTCAGTATTACAATTAGCGACTTCTGTCGTCGAAGCAATACCAGGGCCAGTCGGTGGGGGAAAAACATTGTTTTCTTGGGTAGCTGAACTATGTTTTGGTTGCTCGTCGATGTTTATGTTCGAGCCAACTGGACGTTCGGAGACCTCCACTGAAGGAATGGTAGGCGAAGGAAGTTTAACCAAAGTTAATCGTTTAAGTCTCTCATCTCTTTGGGCTTGAGTTTCCCTTTTCTTGGGTGGTGGTTGCAAGTCAAGTAGCATCCTCGTCATTCAACTCTGGAAACAAACATAGGCAATATATATATTTATTTATTTATTCAAAGCAAATCGAAGGTGTTTGTTACCTGAGTTGAGTGATCGGTCGCTCCTCGACCCCTCTTGGTCCCAACAGCTGAGGCAGTATTTAAAGGTGGAAGTTTGATAAAACTTTGGTCAGGATTCTTGAGAAAGTGGTCCTGATCATCTTTAGCATACTTGTCTTCATCAGGCCAAACCACAGTCCAGAAGTTATGATTGGCGAGGTAGGAATACTCCTCATTGAAGTGCTCTCGAGCGACAATCTTTCCTTCATCAATCCAACCTTTGAGCTAAGGACCATCGACGACACAAGGAAGATTGGCGAAGCCATTTTCGTTACTATGGCGAACGGTAGGGATATCTTCAGTGCTACTTTCTTCTACGTCGCCGAGAAGCAAATCCTTTTGCTCTATATTCTTCTTTGGAGTAAATCGAGTAGCCCAAGGCTCAGTCTTTCGAGTACAAGGGACCACGTTATACTGCTCAAGAAATTTTTCCACTATGTACTCTGAAGCTGGGAAAGCGTTAAGTTTAGCGATGTGAGGATAGTCGGTTTGACCATCTCGACGCTTGCTCCATTCTGTCATGACTCGAATGGCGTTGTTGGTAAGCTGGAAAGGACTCCTTTTGATGGCTTGGAGGAGGTCGACGATGAAAGTGTTGTGAGGATTGTGGAGAGGAAATTTTAAACCCGCCCTTAATTGGCCAAAGGCTACGACAGCCCAAGTCTCATTAATCTCAGGTCGGCGAATGTTTTATATCGTCATTAGTGTAGTACACTTCGGAGTGCCAGGAAGGACAGAAATCTTAAGGTGGATATGATCTACACCAGCAGCGGCGCAGTACCCTGGCCTGTTTTTCCAATTAACCCTTTTGGATTCTGGGTTTTGGGTTTTTGTAGATTTGGGAGATTGAACAGAAGAAGCCATTAGAGTAAGATGAAGGATTATCGGAAAACAAGAACTCGCCGGGAAAAGTTGCAGCGGCAAAGACAAGTGAACGGAATAAGAGAAAGTTATGAAGGATAACGGCGAAAGGGTTGTATGAAACTATAATCAGATTTTGAGAAGTTAAAAGAGCAATCAAATGATCAGGAAAATCAATAGGAGAAAGATATCACTCGTATGAATCTGGGGAGGAACAGAAGAAATTAAAGTTAGGGTTTTAAGGTTTTAGAGCTCTGGAAGTTTGAAGAGAAAGAGAGTAGGTTTTGAAAGAAAGAGAAGATGAAATTGAGATTTAGAAGAGAAAGATACTTATACTGAAGGAAGGGTAACCGGTTGAAGAGGTCGTCGGGTCAAAAGTAGAGTCGACCAAGCTACACAAGCGAGACACGTGGCAGATCGAAAAAGAAGTGGAGAACGTGGGTTTGGCATTTTCGGCGAGTAAGGAAATTTCACCCCCAGCGACCAAAGTTCTCGGAGATGAAAGAGGCAAAATGTGAGTGTAGAAAATGCCTTCACCTTATAAAAACATCATGGAGGTGAATCTGTAGAAGAAGGTTACTTAGGAGGAGTATGGAATCACTCTATCAAGAACCTCGGGGATGTAAATCATGGCGAAAGAAGATAAGCGACAAGGTCTGAAGAATAGGAGGGCGACTCCTTATTGGCGAGTGAAAGACACGTCACAAGTTGATGGTTGAGAAGTAGGTGAGCATTTAAGAGGGGTCAGAACGGATATATTGTCAGAGTTGACTTGTTGACTCGGTGGAATCTGCGTCAGCAATCCTTATTCAGAAGAAGGATCAGTCGCCAAAGATCATACTGTAGAAAGTAAGGTCGTCGACTAACTCTGTCGGCGATAGAAGACAAATAGTTCTCAGATACGTCGTTGTCCTTATTAGCTGTAACCCATTCTGATATGCGCCTATATAAGGAGGGAGACTCCCCATTTGTAAAGGGTTGGATAACATTTGGTCTGGTTTAGAGAGAGGAAAAGTTGTGTAACCGACTTGCTCTCCCTAGCCCAGTGCTGAGTATTAGGGTTCTTGAGTTAGAGAATATTAGCAAATACTTGTAAGGTGAGTGATGTACTTAAGCTTAATATAGTGGATTCTCTTAGACGTACTCTTATAATCTTAGAAGGGGAACTAAGTAAATTGTTGTCTGGTATCTCTAATCCGTCTCAGTACTTTGATATTATGTTGTTATGTATGCTAGTGTGTGAAACATGAATATATTACTTGGGTGTACGGTGTAAGATCTCTTCGTGGGATTTTACACTGTTACACTCTATACTACTCATCACCGATCAAACATACTATATTCTCGTTACGAACCAAAGTAGACGAAGTACTCTCGGAGATAAATAGTTGGTCTTTGAACAATTATACACTATTTTATGGTATAATAGAGATCTGAAACAAAATACCCAAACATACTGGTACTCAAATAAGTGAAGTACGTAAACATAATTAAATAAGTTAAAATTAAAAATTAGTTATTTTATGACAAATTAATTTGACTTTATCATAAAATTAAAAAATGACCTAGTGGTTTAAATGGTCGATCATGAAATGGTGTAAAGTCCAATATATCTTAAGGAAAAGTACAGTGTAGGAACAAAGTTACTGATAAACTCTTATATGTGGAGAAAGGAAAGGTACTTATTGAATACATTCTTCAAACATTGTAGTATTTTTAATTTTTTTTAAAGGCCCGCCTGGGCAAATTTATTAATGATCAGATTGTGCACGTACAATTCTGGGAGTACCAGCACCATTCCTGTCATTTTGTATTTTTTTAAGAAGGAATTGTGGTGTAATGGAGTCCCAGATACAAGTATTTAAAGTGCACGGTTGTTCATTTTGTCTTCTGATCGCCTTATTGGCAAGTTCATACGCCGCTTGATTAGCTTCTCTGTAAGCATGGGTAATATTTGGTTTCTCAATGCCTTGGACAAGAATCTTAATTTCAAGTAACATCTCCTGCACATACCAATGGGCTTCTTCATGTTTCCTAAATAGTTGCAGCATCACTTTAGAAATAGCCTCGAAGAAAACCTTCTTCCACCGGAATCTAGTAGCCATTTTAGCTGCCAACAAAAAGGCCCAAGTCTCTGCAATATGTGTCGTTGTAAATCCCAAAGCAGCCGCCACAGAATGTATAATATCTCCATTGATTTTCCTTCCCCTGCAGCACCTGGATTGTCTTTTGTTGCGCCATCCATATTAAGTTTAATCCAGTCTTCCTCCGGTGGTTCCCAAACAACATTGATGACAATACATGTAAACACCCTGTTGTTTGTTCTTAGTTGAGGTACATAATATGGCATGTATGGCGCAATATGATTCTGTGCCCACTGGTACTCTTTCCACAAGACTAAGGTGAGCTGGAAAATCTGTCGTGAATCTTTCATAGAGTTCCTTGCCAGCCAAATACTCCAAGCCGCATGTATACAAAGGTATTTATACTCTTGTAGGATTTTGATATCAATCAAAGTGGAGATATTTTGTGGCAGAAAAAACCTTCTGGAGTTGTAGGTAGCACAATTTTGTATAATAAACTCTAAGGTTAGACTCCATACCTCTTTAGCAGTAACACAACCAAAGACAATGTGATTCGATGTCTCTCTCGACTGATTGCATCTAAGACATGTTCCTTGCGTGGTGATATTTCTCGAATGAAGGAAGCCAAAAGTGGGTAATCCTCATTCCAAAATTTCCAAAGGAAAAGTTTCATTTTTGGTGGGCAGTTCAATTTCCGTATTTTGTTGCAGGTGTCATTATATGGAATCTCCATCTGTGACATAACTCGGTAGCCAGACTTTGCCGTGTAGTGTCCAGATTTTGTGTGTGGCCAGATCATTCTATCTGGATGTGCCAGAGAAGGAAGATGAATACTGAGGATCCTGTGAGCAATGTCGAATGGGAACAGTTGGAAAATATTCCGTTGATTCCATGTGTTAGAGTCGTAGTTGATGAGAGAGGCGACGTTGTTTTGTGGAACATTTGAATTGGTACTTGCTTGTTGCTGTGTTTGACCTGTAATTCATCTGTCATTGATGGTGGTTGCCTTCCCGTCTCCAATAGCCATGGTCGTGTGATCTTTAAGGAACTCTGAGCATTTTCCAAGTCCTCTCCAAATGTAACTTGCCGACGACTGCGGTTTTGGTAAGACCGGTAGCGGATGCTCTGGTTCGAGGTATTTGGAAGAAACTAACCCGCACCACATCATCTCAGGTGAACTCCCCACACTCTCTTCAGAAGGAGTGCCTTATTGTGGTTTTTGGCTCTCCTTATTCCCAATCCTCCCTGAAATTTTGGCTTGGTGATCTTCTCCAACTGTGTGTAGTTTCCTCGCCTGTTCATCGTGTCCCCAAAAGAAATTCCTGGCCATTCTATCTATCCTTTTATGAACATGCTCCGGTAGCAGGTGGGTTTGCATAACATGGCATCAAAGATGTATTAATAAGTAGATTTCTTCTTGCAGGATTTACGCATTTAGGCATCCATCCCCTTGTCCTGCGAGACATTTTGCTTATAAGTTTAGTGAACATTGTAAACCGATTCCTTCTGTTTGGGAGTTGCACTCCCATATAATATGGTGTTTCATGTGTAGTGTGGATGTTGAAGAAACCTCGAAGCCTGGGAATCTTCACCTCATCAGTCTTCAGATGGTGAATTAAGGCTGATTTGGTTTTGTTGATTTGTTTCCCAGCTGCAAATATTGATCAAGCACTCTATTGGGGGTGGTACACGTAACATCATTTATTACACATGTGATGAGGAGGTCATCAACGTACATTATATATAGTATTGAAGGAGATTTTTTCGCTATCTGCAACCCCTTCAGATTTCATGCTGCTCCGCAAGATTAGATGAGAGTACTTATGCATACATAATGAAAATGTATGGCGAGAGAGGGTCTCCCTATCTAAGCCCCCTCTAAGGTATGCTATTCCCCTGCTGCGACCCATTGACCGGGACTGAATAAGACACAGAGGAAATACATGTCATAATATACTCAACAAAAATGTGATGAAATCCCCTAGCAATCAAAGTGGCTCGGATGAAATTCCAATCTAAGGTGTCATACACCTTCCGGATAACAAGCTTAAGCGTTATTTTCGGAGCTTTTGAGGAGTATCTGGTTTGAATGTTGTTAGAGCATGCTCGGTCAAACCCACCCGGCGTTGGTATGTCAAGTTTGGTTGCCATAATTTAGTGTTCAAAACTCGTATATTTAAACATGTCTAGTTATAGTCAGACTTCACTAGGTTAGACCTTTAGGTAGACAATGGCTGGTAAATCTGGAAGACTGATCAAGAACTGAAGACGAATAAATAACAAATGACAATATCCTCCTTCAGTAAAAAGTTTAGTCCTTCTAGACACAATGATTTCAGTAAAAGTCGCAGCACTCATCATAAACCCCCATCATATCTCACGAAACCTAGAATACACCCCATTAGCAGTTCCTCTTCGTATGTTGTTCGTAGAAATCAGTGATACGGACCCCATAACCCCACTCCAACCAGCGGAGACATTATAGCACTAGCAAGCCCCAGGGTTGGTTTACTGCGCGTTTCATCACAACTCCGGTCATACAACGGAAGAATGCCGACATTTTAAGAACCTGGTAAAGAACCTGATTGACGAAGGAGAACTACAACATTACATACGCTACGAGGAAGAAGCAACGGTGAACATGATCTCGGACGAAAGCGAAAGGCTTGTGGATCTATCAGAAGAAGTGCTACTGTTGATACTAATTTTCCCATATCAAACACACATTAAGTTTTAAGATGGATGACGATTATCGGCTAAGTATCACCTAGGATCCTCGTCCCCGTTCGTACCCAATGAATGGAACAACGATCTTAAGGACTCATCAGAAACTCTAAGACAGTGGATAATGCTAAAAGCAAACTAAACAAGGTGGATCCACAACGAAGTGTTTCATATCCATATCATTAAATCATATTCATTATACAAATTCATATTGTAGTGATGCAAATCCTTTCGGTGGTTATCTATCTCGATTCCATACAGCTTGGGAGTGATACTTTTTAATCTATTCTTCTGATTCCATAAGGTATTTTGACTATAGTATCTCCCCTTGTGATTTCGTCGACCCCTTCTCAATTGGTGAGAAGGAGTATTTATAGTGATTAGGTGAAGTGATTCCTCTTTGCTATCCTTCGTTTCTTCTGTTGCTTTGATGTTCTTTTGCGACAGCTGGTTTCTGCACACCGCCCATATAGTGCAATCCTGTGTTGACACCTCTCAGTTGGTATATATCTTCGTTATATGAATCCCTTGATGTTCTCGATGTCTTAATTCTTATCCGTTAAGTTGCTTTATACAGCTGTCTGATCCAACCATGTATTGATGCGTTCCCCTAGCCTTCTGTCTCCCTATGCTAATGTGACTTCTTGGAAGGTGTCTTGAGTCGGTGATGCCTTCCCTCGTTCTTTTGATTACCGCGGTATCCTACTTCGGAGTGATCTCGTACTTGGCTTCGCCTTCTCTGTCGTGCCTTCTTTCCTCTGGTTGAGGTTTGTTGGATAGCGATATCTATGCATTAACAGCTACAAATTACGAAGAAGAGCAGAGAAACAACAGAGGAGGTACGAAGAAATGGGTTACTAGCGGAGGAAGATCAGCCAACAACAGATCTAATATTTAAGGGAAGCAGCTACAGTGAGGTCAGTTATCCGCACTTCAATCCACTAGTCGACACATTGGAAATAGAAGAATGGGAGATCGGACGCGTGTTGATCGATGCGGGAATCTCGGTCGACATACTCTTCTACAATACCCTTTTACGAATGAAATTTAATAGCCTCCGCCTAGAGCAACCGCAAGACGATATATTCAGTTTTGATGGAAAGAAAACAGAGCTTTTAAGATTGATCACGCTGGATGTCAAAGCAGGCCCAGTCACAATACCCACCCAATCCACAGTCATCCATTCAAGTTCAACCTACACCGCAATCTTAGGAAGAAAGTGGATCCACCGCATGAAAGCAGTGCCCTCAACATTCCACCAAACCCTACAATTCTCAACACCGGAAGGAGCAGTAGAGCTGAAAGAAGACCATAACATAGCACGTACATGCAACCAGAAGTTGCGTTATATTCGCAAAAACGACAAACATTAATCCAGAGGAGGCAGTGCAACGGGTAGGAAAAAAGGTAGATCTACGAAAAGACGCGGAGGATGAAGACATCACCAAATAAAAATTAGCGGGTGCGGAAAAGAGCCCACCAACAGTCACCACCTCAGAAGAAACGAATACCATTAACGTGGGAACAAGCGGAGAACTTAGGCTACCGCAAATAGGAGCGTCACTCTGCGGAGAGATGAAGACAGACCTACGGAGACTATTACAACAAAACGCGGATCTATTCGCATGTGGCGCAGAGGAAATGCCAGGAATAAAACCAGAAGTTGCCTATCATAGGTTACAAGTTAGACCAGATGCAAAACTGGTAAAGCAGGGAAGAAGAAGAATAGCAAGGCATTTGAAGAAACCAGTAGAATAACTGATCAAGAAATGGGAAAAAACAGGATTCATTAAGTCTTTACATAATGTGTGTTTCAAGCAGTCGAGTTTTGATCACTAAATTTGATAACTAAGCTTGACATATCAACACTTAGTGAGGTTAACCGAGCCATGCTCTAACAGGTTGCATTCCACCACCTATGCTTCTGGTGTTATGCTGACTAGTAAATACCAATGGTTGCTCCTCCATAGGGTACTTGGGGATGGTACTCGCCGGCTGCTGGTTTCCCTTGCTTTTGGATCCCATTCGTCAAACTTCTACAAGACAAAACAAATGCACTCCCTGACAGTATTAGACTGAACGTACTGATATTAAATGCCGAGTAAATTAGTGGAGGTGGTTAGAATACTTTTTCGGAATGTAAGGAGATAGGACAAACATGTCAGGTAAAGTTGTACTATGTGAAGAATGTGACCTAAGTTAGGTGAGCAGAGAGTAAAATGTAAATATTTTAATAAACCCAAAAACGTCAAAACTTTGAGAAACTTACATTTTGTTGGATCTAAAACCTTACGACGAGTTCTTCATGAAAAAACTTATAGAACCATCTCAACATGTTATCAAAAACCCAAAAATCAATAACTTTGCCTGAGCTATTAGACTTCCTATATGTAACTAACCAATATTGTAGACAAGTATTGAACTACCATAATAACCTAAGTCTTGGTATAACAAGGAGCATTAGAATCTAAACAAGTATATGGAAGCACTTATGTGAATAAGTTTTTCAAAGGAGTAACTAGACAGACAAAATCTCGTCGGACCAAACTCATTTAGACGAAAAACAAGCCAGAGATGGTATCTTCGAAACTGGAACATACTTAAAAAGGAAATATTTCATAGAGAAACATCACTATATGACTTAGAACATACCAAAAATAACATTATTTCATGGAGACAGGCAATGAAAAAGACATTTTTTTTTATAGCTAAGCATGTTATCAAAGCAAAGAACATGATGAATCTTAACGAATGATGATGAAAAAACATGGAAAAACAAGTTCAAAACCTCTTCTAGCGCCAACATGTAACAGTCTAAAATCTCATTACTAGATCTTACACCGTACACCCATACAACATAATTATACATAACACATGAAAAATATAAAAGAAGTAACATAATAACAAAGAGATAAAGGGGTTAGAGATACTTGACACCAGATTTACTTGGTTCTTCCTCCATGATTAGAGCCTTACGTCCAAGGGAATTCACTATATCAAGTTCAATATCACTCACCTCACTGAGGTTTGCTAACACTGTTATACTCAAGAACACTTCTCACACAACATTGGGCTAGGGAGAGCAAGGAGGTTACTCAACTTTTCCTCTCACCAGACCAGACTTAATTGGCTCAACCCCTCTCAAGTGAGGGGTCTTCTCTCCTTATAGACAATTTACATAATGGGTTACAACTAATAATGAAAACGATGTGTCTGACAACTATTTGTCTCTATTCGCCAACGAGATACGTTGGCGACTCTAATCTTCACTTTACATTCCTCAGCGAGTAGACCTTCATGTAGATAAGGATTGCTGATGCAGCTTCCACTGAGTCAACGAGTCAACTCTGACAATATATCCGTTCTGATTTCTCTTAAATGCTCAACTACTTCTCACCCACCAAACCATGACGTGTCCTTTACTCGCCGATGGAACTTCACCTTCCTATGCTTCAAGTAATATCACTGATATTCCTTTTGCCGTGATATACTTTTATCTCTTGGGCACATATGCCGCTGTAGTCCTTCATGGGTGATTCCCTGCTTCTCCGAGATAACCTTCTTATACAACTTCACCTCCAAGATGCTTTTGTAGGGTGAAGGTATTTTCTACACTCACATTTTGCCTCTTTCATCTCCAAGAGCTTTGGTCGCCGGGGATGAAATTTGTTATTCGCTGAAAATACCGCAACCACGTTCTCCGAATCTTCTATTCTCGCCACGTTCTCTCCATGCCGAGAATTGCAGCGATTTCCTTTTGACATGCTGACCCGAATATGCAAATACAACAATTTTCCTCTATGGTATACTTAAGATCACGATGTTTGTCAAACAACCTTATTCTATAAAAATTTGTGAAAGATTTTAAAAAATATGCGTGAGTTGAACCGAGAGTGACACTGAGTATTTACATACCATGGAATTTAGGTCATTGAATGAAAACCTGATCAACAAGACAAAAAATAACGCGCGAGATAGATAATCTCGCTGACGCCAAAATCTACCTTGAACAAGAGAATTTTTATCGGATAGATAGTTTCTCTCGCTCGATAGAGATTTTATCTCACCCGTCGTAGTAACCAATTTACCATGCCAATTTGGCTATTTTGCAGGTCCATATTGGCACCAATCCGGCAAATTTGTCAATTTACGGGACGCATTGGAATAGGCCTTAGTTCCCTCCCATCTTGCAAGGAGGCAGGAGCCCATCACACCTAGTACAAAATTAAAGAGCACGCCTCCTTGCCTAGCTTCGGAGCCATAGTAGGAGAACTGGCAAAAGAAAATCAAAGAAAACCAGAATGGCACCAAAGAAGAAACCGCAGCAAAACCAGAAGAAAAAACCTTCAGCATCTTCATCATCAGCGTCGTCTTCTACTTCAGGTCCTAAACTTCAAATATCAGCTGAGAATGAACAAAGATTACGACGCCTTTTGGCTAACAACAAGTCCACCACCACCACTACAACTTCCACTGGTAGTGAAACCATTTCCAAAGCTCAGAAAGCCAAAAAGCTTCGAACCATTTACGAAAAGCTTTCTTGCGAAGGATTTACATCTGACCAAATTGAGCTTTCTCTTTCTAATATCCATGTAAATTTCTATATTCCCAATTTTATTTAGGGTTTCAGTTGATATTTTGGGGGTTAACTCTTATTTAGGGTTTGTGATTATATAGGATGGAGCTACATTTGAGGATGCACTTGATTGGCTTTGCTTAAATCTTCCGGGAAGTGAGTTGCCGTTGAAGTTTTCTACCGGTACTTGTATCAGCAATGAAGGTAAAGTATATTATACACTATGGGATTCTGTATATTTTTGAAAGCTATTTGTTGTTTTAAAATTGCCAACTGATACTTATTTGGTGCAGGGTTAGGAGGATCTGTGAGTATCATATCTGGTTCTAGGGATGATTGGGTTCCTTCAACTAATCAGTCTAGAGTAATTGAGGAGCCAATGCATGGAGTTTCTATTAGAACCAAAGGGGATGTTGATGACAAAACTTTGGATTTGCGGCAACCGTCTCAAGCTGAGTGGATTCGTCAGTACATGGAGCAACAGGAAGAGGAAGAGGTACTTACTGGGGACTTTCAAAAAAAAAGTTATTATCATTTCAATTATAGAAGTTTGGTAACCAAACTATACAGAAGCATTAGACTATAGCATAAGCATTAAACACCCTGAGCTATTATCATCTGGATAACAGGAAAACTCGAAAAAGTACTTATGATTGTGTGTTTTACGAATATCTTTACTGCTTGACTAGAATTATGGCTAACCGTTTCGTTTGGTGTTATGTGGAAGAAACCTTGATGATTCACATTTCAATTGGTCATACTAATGGACTTGCACACCTTTGTTGCTTAAATATTTAGAATAACTGAGTGCTGCATGCTTTTATGGAAATTCTTACATGCCTTGCTTCAGTTACAGGATGATTGGGAAACTAGGACAGACGATTACAATCCTAATCATTACATTGCCAGAGATGCTCCGAAAGAGGTATTTGTCTACCTTACCAAGTTGGGTAACTTTGTTACTAATGTTAGATGAATTAAATTGATGAATATATAATTAACGTATGTGTAAATGTAAATTTATCAAGAGCTGCTCATGTGTTTACTTTATTCTGCATGTAAGATTCATTTTGAGTTGCTCCATGTTGTCTGTGTAATTTTTGTTGCTGCACTCTGATTGAATGCTTGCTAAGTCTTCCTGTCACTTCTGATAGGTAAGCTAATGTTCTTTCCTCATGGTGCAAGTATTTTCCTTGGATTTTACCCAAACCTAGCTTAATAAAGCAGTAAGCGTGCCTCATAGCTTGAGCTGAAACCTTTAATATGAGAGATTTCCACCTCAGCTACTTTCTGAATAAACACCGCTGAGACAAAATAGCTGCAACTGCCAAATTTAGAATTTTATTTGTGTGTTTTCCCCCATTGAATGTGGCAGTTTACTACATTGGTCTCTATTCGGGTCCCAAATGTCTTTAAGACCCAATGAACATGTTTCTCTGTTCTCTACCCAAAGTATGTTTTCTGTCTGTATGCAATATACAGTTCTACCCAAACCTTCATTGGGACATAAACAATTTAAGTTCTGTTAGAAGCAAGATAAATAGTATGCAGCCGGAAATTTATTTTGTTATGTGCCATCTTTTGGTAAGGTATTTACTTTCATTGTCAGTTTGATGTTCTCTGAAGTCAGTAGGATTGCTATATAAATTGCCACAAAGTCCTAACGCAATTTATTTCATTATATTCAGCATACAGAATATTGAAATCTAATCTTATAGCCATTATGTCTGTTGAAACTTCATTAAATTTGGACCTGGTAGTCTTCTGCAAAAAGCTCAGCATTCTAACGGAGTTGCTAGGGTAACTCTAAAGGAATTTTATCATACTTCTAAACTTAGTTATTATTGTAGAATATGAAGCCTTGAATATTCTGTTCAAGGCTGTGTTACAACGACTCGTGTCTGACCAAATTTTGCCGTCTTGACACATATGGACACCAATGCTCGTGTCCGACGCACCGACACACACTGACACACTGCCAGTTACCAAAAATAGAATAAAATCATTAAGAAAAAATACAGCACATCTATGAGACCATGAAGCTAAGTAGAATATCAATGGAGTCTGTTTATCCAATGCTTTTTTTGTATTAATCACATATATATATATATATGTATGTATTTCGCTACCTTACAATATGTGTTAAACTACTTATCTATTTTGCCTCTACCGTGTCCGTGTTTTCTAGTTGTTGTGTCGACGTACCGTATTGGACACACGACACCGACACCGACACCGACACCGACACCGTGTCGTTGTAACACAGGTTTAAGGTCTATATAAACAGTAGATTCCTAGATGGTACTTCTACTTATAGGTTATAACGAAACATCAATATCGTTCATGTCTGTTTCCACCTAGATGAGGATTTATTATTCTATACGCTGATGGATCGTCCTCTAATAGGATGCATTCCTATCTTCCTTCCCATGGGGGAGGTGGAGTGCATCTTGTAATGGGGTTAGGATGGGCTAGACTGGTTCCAGGGGGACAAGCCAGTTTTGCCTAAATCAGAAATGCTATGCTTTGAACTGCGAGACTCTTGTAGCCTTTATTCATAGCATGGTATCTGTTGTCACATACATACTTAAAATGTCATGTACTGCAACATTTCTGCTCTGGTGATGCTGACCATGGACTTCTTTCATATTGCTAGACCTCTGATCCCAGCTTACGTGCTATTTCGATTGCAAAAGAGTACCACATTGTGAGGTTAGAAGCTGCAGAAGCCAAAGAGAAAAAAGATAAGAAAAGTCAGGAACGGGCAGGCAATATAATTCGCAAGCTCAAGCAGGAGATGTCTGCTCTAGGTTATTTCTCAGTCTTGCCGTTTTATCTTAAACATCTACATTCATTGCCGATTTTGATATTCACGTGTATATAACTTTGCAGGCCTGTCTGATGACATTCTGGATTCAGGGTTGGGAAACGAAGATGCGTCCGTTGATGTCCCCCGAGATACCTTTTGTGAATCCAAGACTAGCAGTGACCCTGAGACCAAAAAATTATTCGATGCGGAAAGTATGCCAGATTCCTTCAGCGATCATGTTGAACTTCTAGTCAATGAAAATGGTGAAGAAAGTAGCTTGTCTAAAGAATGGGATGGTGCTGATGACCATGTACCGGTCCAGGAAAGTGTTTCTGCGCAAGATGAGGAGGCAGAGGTAGAGCTTGGTGATTTATTCTGCGAAGAGACCTCTTCAAGCACAAGTTTACCTCCAGAAGTGTTGAATTCCCAAAAGAAAGAAAAGGCGGCACTATTATCTGGTGGTTACTTTTCGTCCAAAATTGATGAAATATGGAAAAAGGTGAAGAAATCCAATACAAGAGTTTTTTTTATTTAATTCAATTTTGCTTAGTTATGCTGTCCATAATCAGTATATGGCAGCATTAATACTTGAGATTTGAATTTAACCTGACTGTCTTCATACTAAAGTATCCATGAGAAATTTGTGTAGACATTTCATCAATGATTTGATTAATCAGTTCTGCTTTAAAAATTTGAGTTTTTCTTCTGATCTGGTATGTTCTCTTGAAGAACAGGGGGATCCACCAAAGCTTCCAAAGGCAGTCCTCCATCAGCTCTGTCAAAGGCTAGGATGGGACGCACCGAAGTTCAAAAAGCTGACTGGAAAAGTAGGTAGATATAGCTATGCTGCCAGTGTATTGCGTACTGCCAGTGGTCGGGGTAAGAGCAGAAAAGCTGGAGGTTTGATTACCCTTCAGCTTCCCGACCAGGATGAATCCTTTGAATCAGCTGAGGTATTATTCAGTTTGTGCACATGATATTTAATTCACAGTGTTGTTTCCTCCTTAGTTGTTGGATGAGTTTAAAAAACTCAGAAGCACCTCGACAATCTGCTTTTAAACATTTAGCTTTATATTTGGTAGATAAACTGTATTGTCTATAAACTGATAAGATTTTCTTTGCAGGATGCACAAAATAGGGTTGCAACATTTGTACTATATCGGTTATTCCCAGAACTTCCTATTCACAATCTAGTTACAGAGCCATACTCTTCGTTTGTTAGAAAATTCGAGGAAGGTAACCTTCTACATTCCTTGTGTACATACCTTTTCCTGGCACATTACGACTTGTGTTTATTGAATGATACAACTGGGCTAGTGGCCTTACATGCATAAATAAACTTATAGGAGAATCATTCACCAAAGTAGAAGATACTATGGAATCTAGAAGAGCTAATTTTGTGGATTCATTGCTAAGTGCTGAGGATCTTGGATCAAATGCTTCCGTAAATACCACAAACATTTCTGAACAAAGGCTGGAAGAATCACATGCTCAGGAAGATCTGGATGATCCTGCTTCAAACTCGTCCATAACAAAGAGTAAGTATTCTCTAAAAGGGTACATCTTATTTCGAGTCTATATCTTTTTACACCAGTTGTGAAACAAATTGGAGAAAGGTAGCAAAAGGTTCAAAAGTAAAATTAATTAGTGGACAGTAACACAACTGTAACTAAAAAATCTGCTTTTGGCATTTTTTTTTGTATATGCTTGATTGTTTCATATCAGAAAGGGTAATTAAATTCATTATCCATTAGCATTTTCTGTTTGCAAGATCTCAAGCACACTTTTCACTCCAAGAGACGATTCCATAGGTTTACAATTCAGACTATACAATCAAAATATAATTCTGACAACCAATATTAGCCAATCAGGTATGTCTTGTCATTATATTCACATCGTTAATGGGCTATGATATAATTGATATACTTGTCTTTTTGTAATAGCTTCCAGCATTTGATCTTCTTTCTGATTGTTGATTATTTTTCCTTATTTGTACTGAACTTCTAGGAACAAATAACTACAAGGAAAAAGATGGTGCTTATTTGAGACAAGAACAAGTGAAGAAATCTAAGACACAGAGATACAAGGTTTGGGATCATCTGCTTCTTGTTGAGTCATCTTACGCTTATGCAATTGGTTATATTATGCCTACTTCAAGTTTTGAAATGTCGATATTTTTGGCACTGAAGTAAGTTAACATACTGAGATGTCCAAATGACAGGCAGGAATTCAAGTTTTCGTCTTCTCGAATGGAACAGTACTGTAAAACAAGAATATACACAATACAATTTTTGGTTGTATTTAATTTAATACAATTTTTGGTATTTTGTTAAATACAATTTTTGGTATTTTTTTTAATTTAAATTATAAATTCCGCAACGTTAATAGACGTTGCTTCATTTATAAAAAACGTTGTTTAAATAAAAAGAGCAACGTTACTTACGTTGCTTTAAATAAAAAAGAGCAACGGAAGAAGCAACGTAACTAACGCTTCTTTAAATTAATTAAAGCAACGTTATTAGACGTTGCCAAAAATTTGTAACGCCGTATTCGCAACGCTTATAGACGTTGCTTTAATTCGGCGCAACGTCTATATCCGTTGTAAACCGGTCCCTGTGGCGTAGTGTCACCTCAATAAT
>JAJJMA010072083.1:0-39614 GCA_023529015.1 Papaver nudicaule
AAGCATACCTGGATTCTTTTATTGTACATAGATGATGATCATGGATGCAGTCCCATGTTTTCTTTTTATCCTACCCAAAGAATTGCCTTTATTCTCACCAAACATAGTGGGTACTTCTTTGTGGTGAGAAGGTACAACACAATTATATTGTGTTGAGGTGAACCGGCGGTTCACCAAGAATAAAGCATGACTCTCTTAATTTCCCTTTTTCCTTCATTAAGATATCAACTTTTGTATTTACAAAAGTTGTTAGCTTGTTGAGGATAGTTTCATATGCCTGTATCAATGAAGAGGCTTTAAGGGAAACTGTAGGACAGTCCTTTTCAAGACTAGTCTTGAGAGTGTCGGAGACAATGTCTATTTTTTCTGGACTATCTTCTTTGTGAAAATTTTCAGAAGATTTTTCACCAGTAGGGCATGTAGCATGGACATTGGGATTTATACAACCAGTTATAGTTGTAGATACGCTCTTTTGTGTGAGAAGCATGAGCATCTTTCTTTCCCACTTGTGTATATTTCACATACGTGAAGTGTGACCAACATCATTACAATGATAGCACCGTTTAGTCCAGTCAATCTTTCTGGATTTCAAGGACAAAGTTTGTCCGTCTGAAGATCCCCTTTTCATGGTGATTTTATTCATGATTCACGAAAGCGTCAAACACAGACAATTACGTCTTACAAAGTGTTTGCCGGCTCTGATACCAACTGAAAAGGAGGGGATACCGAGATATACCACCAACTTTTGAATTCGTAAACCTAGTTGATTATAGTTGTTTGAACGATCTCACAAATCAATATTCAAACAACAACCTGAGTATAGTTAAGAGAACCGAACCCTAACAAGAACGTAGTTCTCGTAGATCTCAATAGAGATGGATTCACTCAAATGTTATGAATCACAAACTTGCAATTACTTCAATTATATAGATCAGAGACAATATAATGCGGAAGGGAAAAGTAATGCAAAACACCAGAATTTTGTTAACGAGAAAACTGCAAACCAGCAGAAAAACCCCGGGACCTCGTCCAGATGTGAATACCTTCAGTATTAACCGAATACAGACGCTATCCTACTCTCAGACTTCGGACTTGAATGTATCGAAACTGAATTAACTCTACAAGCAATTCATCTACCAATGTGCTCCTACGTCTCTTGGCTCCCGCAGAAACCTACGTACTTGATTCCCCTAGCTGACGTCCTTTACAGGCTTAGGAGTTGCTCCACTTCCCTTCGTGAAGACTAGCGCTACCCTGCCTCTAACAGGACGCCAAAAAGTATCCAAGTAATTAAACAAGAATACAATTGTGATTTCTTTTAGACTTAAAGTCAAGGTTAATGGAAATCTGTTTTACTGAATAGGGCTTATTGATCTAGCCTAAACCGTTTTACCTCCTAACGCTTGACGAACTTAGTATAAAACCTAGTTCGTGAATTTGCGTTACGGAATTTCTAGGGTTTATGATACAAGATTTACCTTACGAAGTTTCTATCAAATCTTGGTCGTGATAAGATTGAAAGAATTCAATTGACCCAAGATACAGGATCAAGAATCTGACTTCCGACCTGTGCTTCACGATCCTCAAGTGAAGTCTTTTCAATAGTCGTAGTCCAAAAGGATTTCGAGATGACGACCAACCTTTATGCAAGGATACACATATGTGTAGAGGATTGAGATTGTATCTTGCAGAAGGTCATCTATTTATAGTGATCACCAAGGGAGGCTTTGCTTAAAAGTTAAGCAACCTTGAGTAGGACTCAAGCAAGTTCCGGACCTAAAAAGGTCCATAGCTTGAATACCCATTCTCAATCTTCTTCTAACTTTGGACTAGGCCAATAGTTAAAGAGGACTCAACCTTGATTGAAGGTTTGCGACTTCTGGTCCAAAACATGTTTGAACATCGCGTGGATTAAGTAGTTGAATTCCACGAGCTAAGTATTGACAAGTCCGTGAACTAATCATTCAAGAACCAAAAACTCCATAATATGATAGTGGAGAGTTTTCCATGGCTTATGTATACGCGTTCACAGAGCTGTCTATTGGAGTTCAGGAGAAACCTTGAACTCGTATGTACGCGTTCATGAACGCGTTCATACAGACTCACTCGTTCTCAGGAATGCCTTGTGCAACATATGCACGCGTTCATGTACGCGTTCACCGTTGAGGTCATTTTACGAGACAATTCAACTTACTCTACCTATACATATTATCACGGTTGTGACAAATGCAAAGGCGAAGAATCCTAGAATACCTTTGGATCTTATAAAAAACATCATAGACTATTGATATGATAGAATGATAAGTACGAAATATGAAAGAAAAAACCTTTCTAACCTTTAGCGAGGACGTTATGATTTATCAAGTAGTAAGGTCCGGTCTTCGTCTTCAATGGTCTTCGTCTCGATTACCTAAAACTATCCTAGTCCGAGTTGTAGAGTAAACTTATTAAGGATTGTGTTTTTGTCATATAGCAACATCAGTGGGTTCAACCGAGCAATGCTCTAACAATGTGTCTGGTAGGGTGGTGATTGAAAATTTTGAGGAGGATGTTAGGAATTTGAAAGTGCAGGTGTCAGCTTTGAAAAATGCTAACAAAGAGTTGACCAGACAGAATGATGGTTTGAAATAGGCAAGGATCTTGCGAAGGCTAACACCTCGAAATACCACTTTTCTCGGTTGATCGATGAGTATCGACTTGAGCTTGCCAAATTGGGATGGAGTTCAACTTAGGATATTAGGAAAAGAGCTACCCAACCTCGTTTTACTAATCAACAAGAAGTTACAAATTATATGATTGTGAAAGAAAGTAGGATACTAGCTTGACACCTTGTTTTGAGATTTTGTATGTTCCCGGTATGTGTTTTGATATATCAGTTTTTTTCCTTTTGCAGCCATCGAGGCCAATTTGTTGCACAAGGTTTAAAATGCTGAGTCCGCGAGGGACGATATTGCTGCTTAACTGGTTGAAGAATCTGCTCGAAAATTGGAGTTTGAGAGGAAGGCCAAGGAACTTGCCAAAGAATTGGCCGAGGAACGTCGGCTTCGAACTGCTGATACGAATAGACATTCTCGAGAGCTGGAGATCGGGCGCAAACGTCGTTCAGAGGATGCAGAGAGAAATGCCCAAGATCTATCCGTCGAGTGTGATTTTCGCCGTAAGTGTGAAGAAAGCTTGAGAAATATCATTAACACCTTTGCCATCGTGCGTCCTCAGATTAAACATGGAGAAGCTGCAAAACAATTGTTCGCAAGATCGGCACTGACTACCGCGCTGGCTATGAGTAAGGCTTGCCGAAAACATGGTCGGTCTCTTTTTAGAGGTATCGGAGTTGAACCTGTTGTCTATGGAGTTTTTGGTGCAGACGACTCTGATTTGGAGCTTCCCGATGATGAAGATTTGCTTCCTCATGAAGTTTTTGTGAGACTAGTTAGGGAAGAATTGCGTCGAAGGGTTGTACCAAGGGGTGTGTCCGAAGACAGAGGTTCTGACGATGGTGATGATGATGACGATTCTCATGGTAGTGCTCTAGGAGATTCGAGAGAACATTCCGAGGATTATTCAAAAGGCGACTCCGAGAGTGATGCCAAGACAGAAGCTGAGGAACTGAGGATGATAGTAAGGGTGCCGAGCCAGTGGACCCTGGTGAATCTGGTAAAGGAAATACTGGAGGTGGCAAGGGTGTTATTTTTAACGCTAACTACAAGGAGAATAGTTATCTGTTTCGATAGTCCACACTAGAGTACAGTGAAAAAGAAGATGATGAACCTATGAAGGAGGATACTCATTTGAAGGAAGAGTCCTCTAGTTTTTGTAATCAAAATCGCGAAGAGTATAGGGGTGGGACTTGGGTTGGGTCAACCCACCCAACTCGTGCCCAACCCGAACGTTGGGCGGGTTGGGTTAGGATTTTCAAAATTTTGGGCAACTATGGGAATATTTCACCAACCCGAACTAACTTGGGCAAGCATGGGTTCACATATCTCTAACCCAAGCAACCCGAAGAACCCACGAAACTATAAAATAATTTATATAATTATTTTTATTAGTGGTATTATTATAATTTTTAGTATAATTTTTCATATTAATTTTTTATCTAAAGAATATTATATTATTGCATTAATAAGAATCTCAATTTTAGTATAAATGAAGTAACTAAATCTAATTGTTACCTAGATTTATCATAAAATATTGATTTAAAATAAATTGTAATAACATTTGGGCGTGTATATATATAACCTACCTTTGCACATTTTAGTTACATCATATGATACATGTCTACCTTATTGTTAATTAGTATGAACGAATAAAATTAGTTATATGAATAAAACATATCTCTTTTATTAGCGTGAATGAATAAATAGTTTAAAAGATTATTTCTATTGGAATTAATGTCACAATTATTAATTAAAATCTTTTAATGCCGTCATCTATATTGTTCATTATATTACGGTTTTTAGTTTCAAACACGCATCATGGACCAACCCGAGGAACCCGAAGAACCCAGGATACAAGTTGGGCGGGTTGTGGGCACACCTCCATGGGTTCCATGGGTTTCATGGGCAACCTGGGCAAAGTACGGGCATGGCTCGGGCAAGCCCTCCAACCCGACCAACCAACCCAAGTCCCACCCCTATAAGAGTACTTAGAATCAGAGAAAAGACTTTGGGATTCGATGAAGGATTTTCCTAGCCCTCGCCTTGATGCTTCGTCTGGTGGACCCTTTTCTGATGTTTAGGAGAGAGTTTTCTTGTCCTGGATCTTCTTTTTTGTTCTTTGAATATATTTTCTATGTTGCTTATACCCATACTTGTACCTTCAATTATTTTGAATATAATTTTTTTTTGTATTGTTATCAAGCGTTCCTTCTCTTGCATTATGTTTTTTGTCTAGAAACTCGTGGTCAGGCACGAAGTTTTCCTTGCAGATTCTAGGCTCCAAAGGTTACTTAGAGTGCAACTCCGGGGCTTACTTCGATGTAGGAGGCAATATACCAAGCTAGTGGGGGCTTACAGATCACCCTTCCCAAAGGCTTTGAGCTACTTGCCCGGTTTAAAGCAAACACTGGCTATCGAGACCATAGGTACCCCTTTTGCCTCAGTAAACTAGGTATGTATCGTAGATACTAGGTATCTTCCGAGAGGACATGGTGGTTTCCTGATAACCCATTTATCCTAAGTAAAGTAGGAAACTTATGGTAGGTAGCTGTTATATATTATGGGTTTCGATAATAAAGCAGCACGATGGGGGAGTGTCGGTCATGGCTGGAGCTTAGACATGGTATTGTTCTCCTATCACGGCCTAGAGTTCGACCCTTATGTTCTCGGTAACTCGTCCTCGAAGCTATGTTTTGATATTTCGAAGGAGGTCCCTTGGCTGAATAACTTGCCTTCCATTCCCATGAATGTAAGCTAATTAGCTGCCTCGGGGTTCTATCCGCCCTAAAGGCAGATGTTAATCCCATTTATCAGCCCCTCGATGCCTCAAAAGAGAGGTCCCCATGGTCGTACGATAGTGGGTCCAAATGCCTCTAGCTTATATAGCTTCGATGCAAAGTACCCACCGCTAACGGGGTATTGTGTGGGCAGAGGATTGTGCCATGTAGCTCGTAGGGCCCTAACAACTACATGTACATCAGATATGTGCCTACTGCTCGAGGACTTTTATAATAATTGACATCAGGGCCTTGGCGTCAAGGCCTTTAATTTCATTGCGTCAAGGCACTAGGGGAGATATGGCATCATGGCCTGTTTGTGTATATGACCTGGAGCCTTTTAGAAGATATGCCTAATCGAGTAGGTCTGGAGTTTGGGCCGAGACATAGTATATCGAAGTGTAAGACAATTCTCTATCGAAATATAACAGGTCAAGCTGTTTTCCTTTATTTATTCTTCTACTAATGATATTCAAAATGCTTTTGGTTACATATGTTGTTTTAGTTAAGATGCTTCAAACTCTTTCCCTCAACTGGGGTGCTCAACCTTTGCCCTTCGAGGTTGATCAAGCTGTAAGTGTCGTTTCCGAACGCTTTTTCAATGACATATGGTCCAACCTACAATTGCTCTTCCTTAAAAATACCCTTTTCGGCGTCGTACGAGCTTCCTTCATTTGCTGCTTCTTTTGATGACGCTGTTTTACTGCTTGTTGCCATGAAGTGTTCCATGTTCTCGAAATAATGATTTTTTCCCTTATTAGCAGATGTTTTAACTAGCTTTGAGGTTGCTTTCGAGCTTCCCATGGTGGTGCTAGCCATCCCCGCTTCCACTTCAGCGATGAATTCCTTTATACAAGACTCAATTATTTTTGGATGCTTGTTTTGGCCTGCGGAATCATGGACGGGAAATACTTTCAAAGAACCTCGTCCTTGTCCGCCCAATCTAGGAATAATCTTTGGTACATTTTAATATGGAGATTCGCATCTCCTGCTCCATCGAAGATAGAGTTAAAAACTGGCATGGTGCATTTCACTGATATGGACTTGCTTAAAAGTTCGGGGCTTAGTGGCGAGCGATTGACATCGTTAATTGCTTGGTTCAACTTTACTTTGTCAGCTGACTGCATTATGTTATCGAAGAGCTCTGCTCGCATTGACTTGATTTGCTCCATCATGAATTTTTGTAGTGTCAGAGTCTCGGCCTTCTTTCTCGCCGGTTCGCTCTCGCATATCAATTGTATGATGTTGCCTCTTGGTCGTATGCTAGGCTCAATCCTTCTGTTTGATTCCGCTTTCCCACGCTCCTTTAGGTGTCTATATGCCTCGGTGTTGTTTCTTGATGTGGAAGGCCGTTTTGAGTGCGAATTTTCATGTGGACGAGAGTGCCCTTCGCTGCTTCGTTTGTAGTTCGAAGCTGATTTTTCAACAACTTTCTTGTTTGCTTCGGCTAATTGTTGCTTGAGCATTCTTACTTTTTGATTTTTCCTCATTAGTTTTGTGAATTGTGCAGCCCTCACGGTTTCTTCCTCGGTTGGCTGATGTGCTTGGATTACTTCGTTTGAGATTTCTTATTCTTCGTCATCTTCCTCCTCTACTTCGTGAATTTGTTGTTGTGGAAGTTCGACCTCCTTTGGAAATCCTTCCCCCTCTGGTCCCAGATCTTCTACTAGTACTTCGTCTTCGTTTACTTGCTCCATATGCTGGTCTGTACTTGCTGCTATTTCTGGTGATAGCCCTTTACTGGTTGATAATCTGGTATAATGCCTCGAAGAGCCTGTTCCCTGTCTCGATGAGCCTATTCCTTGTCTCGACATCTGATTTGACTTCGAAGCCATGATGACAGTGACCTGCAGAAAGTAACAAACCCGCGAGGTCCAAGGCGGCTATCGCAGTGTACTATGGGTCTGACATGCACCATAACAGTTGTAACCGATTCTGACATGCTAGATTTTAGGAAGGATTGTATATGTACGACCCAATGAAATTTCTAGTCTAAAATATCTTTTTTTGACAATTCCCTCTAAACGTTTTGGTTTGTCCAGATCTACCTTCCAAATATGCAGGTTCTAGAAATCCTGCCCTGACTTTCCTCGGAAAGGATGCTGATAGATCTGAA
This sequence comes from Papaver nudicaule, assembly GCA_023529015.1. Classification (NCBI taxonomy): domain Eukaryota; kingdom Viridiplantae; phylum Streptophyta; class Magnoliopsida; order Ranunculales; family Papaveraceae; genus Papaver; species Papaver nudicaule. The sequence goes on from JAJJMA010072083.1 coordinate 7,551, forward strand.
AGTTACAAAACTACTTTCTTGATATAGATTTGGTAGAAAAACTCTAAAATAACCCTAAACTAATTTCTACAACATGGATCATATATGAGATTTTAAGGGTATTTGCTGAAAATTTAAATAACAAATTCCGAATAAAAAAACCCCTTTTCTCGAAATGTGGTGATAATTCTTTTGTTCTTCTTTTTGTGAAATCTTTATTGGAGAAAAACTTTTTGCTCTTGACTAGATCTCTGTGCCTGAAAGCTTAGATTCCTTGAAGAAACATTGATCTTATCATTATGATAATTTACCCAAAACTTCTTAGGTATGCCAAAGCTCAAGATTTTTAGATACCTAAGATGGTGGAGCTTATAATAAGTAAAGAGTGGAAAAATGAAAGAAAAACCTTGAAAATCCTAGGAAAATTTTTCCTGGAAAATTTGAAAACCACAAAAATCACAGGCAAACCTAAGTTGGTTTAATCAGTCAATGTTTCTAGCGCCAAACTGGGTTGGTATAAAATCTGCATAAAGACCTTACACCAAACAACCATAAGATACATACATACAAACGATGATTTAAAGTGCACTTCTTGTAATGAATGTGTTTCCGAGGTTCATATATAAACAATATCGAGATAGATTCATATAAGAAACAACAAGATAAAGATCTAAGTATTATAAAGACTAGTATTTCTCTGGTTACATAATACATATAAGTTGTGCTTAGAGACCTGAGGAGATACTAACCTAATCTCACTCATACGCCTTAAGACCTCACCAGAAATTCCAACCCCCCACAAGGGAAATCGAGCTCACCTTATATAGGCCGAGTTGAAAGTGGATTACTGCTAATAAAACAAAATACACAATCGTGGTGGTGTCAGAGTTTGTCGATGTAACGCCCAAAAAATCGACCTGCTTAGAGGTCAAAGGCACAATCTACGTTATGAGGCATTAAGGATCTGATACAAGCAATTAATTTCCAAATTACAGTTTCAATCTGTAGATTAACCCAAATCTAAACCCTCTCTGATATTTGATAAATGAGAACCTCTCAAGTGATATGAGTATAATAATGTGTTGTTACAATAACACAGACGTAAAAATATAACACAAACATCTTTGACTTGTTAACGCTTTAGATTACGAAACGTAAATCTTCACGTGCACCATCGCTTCTGATAACTGAAACTGAAGTGGAAACGAGTGAGCACATCATCCCGAAGGGTGCTCAGTGGAAACAAATACAACATTCTGTAATCACTAATATCCTTCACAGTTCTACTAAAGGAAAGCAGTACCTATCAGATAGTATGGCATTCCCCATAAAATGATCCGACCATACCAGAACGACCGAAGTCATTCTCTATGATAATCACAAAAGGATAGTTCCAACCATACCAACATGCTCAAAATAAATCACCCAATTCAAGTCAACGAAATATAAAGCAATTTAAATAAGGATTGCTATTTATAACCCGTCCCCGCATAGCAATCTCAAAAAGTGCCCACACAAATTATGAAACCAGGATTTCTCCCGAGTAAACGTCAGCAACCAGTCAGATAGAATGATATCCCCAAAGAATGGTTCAACCATTACCAATAAGACTAACAAACAAGCACAATATGCGTATGACTATTCTCCCCAGATATAATATTCTATAATATAATATTGAGGGTACAATTCCGTCCCCCCTATTTATACTATTGTCCACGGCGCCAACGTCACGTGCTATTTATAATATTGGTAAAGCAATACCGCCGCCTATTAGATAAATCTGATGCTATAGGTAATAATATTGAGGAAACAATTCCGCGTCCCCTATTTATAATATTGGAAACCAACCCGCCCCTATTAATAATATTGACACCTCCAGTGTCTATTAGGACTTAGCAAGGATCCATGGAATTCCCACAGACAATCCCCGCGGAGAGACTAGACAATGCATATCAGGCGCATACCCATCCAATGAATACAAACATGCTTACAATTAATGAACTAATAAATGATTATAAGAAGGTTATAAGAGTTCCCACCTTTTTGAAGACAAGACATTCCCACCTCAAGCTCCACCATCCATTGGTTCTTCTCTTGTACTTGGATTAATAAGTCAAATTATAATCATCTTCTTCATCAGTATCAACAAACTATTAACCCTCATCAACCTAACGTTCTTCCTCTCTTAACCTATATTTTCTAATGAAATTCTATTTTTTTTGTTTCTTCTCTCTACCTCTCCTAAAACTTATCTCACACAAACTTCTTCTCTCTCAAACTAGCTCCCTGTTTCTTTTTCAAAGTAACACCTCCACCCTCTTTTCCATTAACAGCCACCCAGAAGCTTAAGAAGATAACCTAGTTTAATTTGAATTTACATATTTTCTTTTTCTTACACTCTTGTTACACCTTAAATAAATTAATTAAATTATTTGATAAATTTATTTTTGTTTACACCCCATTTACATCAACCCACGGATTTACTATTACCAACCACAAGAAAATACTAAGGGATGTCTAGTTCTAACCTAATCTTTCGAGTGCCGTATCTTCCTCATCCTACATCCGATTGACGCGTTCTAATAGTCGATTTCGCCTAAATTTTCGCGATCTATCCAATGGTACTATTAGTTGGTCCAAATTATTATTTTATTAATTATCATATTTGGTGGTTGAACTCAATCAATTTAGTTAATACGCGGTGTAATTGTCATTTGACTAGCCTATAGTCATTGACCTGCTTACGGGTCATTACAGTCGAGTAGGTCGGTTGCCTTCGAAATGTTTTCGTAGTTATACTACTGTTCTCGGAACCTTATCTTCGACGCCAACTGTTATTTCGTGATTCTTTAATATCTCGGGGTGCTTTCTCCTTTGATGGTATCTGATTCTTCGTTGTCCTTTCAGCATCTTCCTTCCTTTGTGTCGTGTCACGAGTTATCATTTAGTGCTTTGAGCTTAGCTTCCCCTTGGGCGCTCCTTTATCGATAGGTTGACGAGTGTCTTGTTAGTTTTACACCCCTACATAAACTGATGAGGTCGTCAACTTATCAAGAATATTTCTCAACTATTACACGATTCAATAATGAAGTAGTGAAGCAAGTCGAGTTCAAATCCACAGGGAGGTGTGAGTTTAAATTGTTAAGAAGAACGAATTTGGTGTTCTTATGTAGAAAATTTCAGAAAATTGTAAAGTTGTAATTCAAATTATGAGACGAGTATTGATCAAGGAATCATTATCCACTAATGAGCATGAGTATATTCGATCTTACAAGCATAATCTTCTTCAAAGCATGTTTATTAACAACCCTAGAATAGTTATAAGTTCAACTAATCTATATCGACTCCAAAGTCACTTCGTAGAATCATTTCTCTACTAGATTCTAGCTAATTTGGCCACTTTGAACAAGTTCTCAAAGTGTAACGAAATCAACCGGTAAAATCAGTGAATCGGGTTTGTTCCTAACCACATGTTCATAAGTTCGACATGTTAACTTAGGGTTGTCTAATATACATCAAAGTCCACAAAATTCCTTTGCAACGTTGATGCTTTGCTACTTGTGATAAAATCACCCCAACAATTACGGATTAGGGTTTAAGAATCTAGCTTTAGAATTGCACACAAACTATTCAATTGTACACTTAAAAAATATGTAAGCAATTCATGGTCATAAGATCAATAAAAGACAATCAATAAAACATCAACTTTGAGGAAAGATTAACTTGAATAAATCTTAAAAACTCATGTCATGTAGCTTCAAAGTCATCCTCAATAAGTAATAAGATTAGCTACTCATGTCTTGGAAGTAAACCATAAAATCTGTATAAAATATTGTCTAAAAAACTAAAGAAAAATAAGAAAGCAAACCACTGTGATACAACAAATCAGTGGTTTTGAAACTGGTATCCAGGAATCCTTTTGTAGCTTTGCGTGTCACTGTTGTGCCAACAAACTTTGATCTCCAGAAATCCTTGAAGTTTTGTGTTGAACCTCTCTTTTCTGCGCCTCGAAAACCCTGAGTTCCAGAAATCCTTGCTGCTGTTCTTCAACTGCCGTCCAAAAGGTGGTGTAAAGATTATTTTCTCTGTCTGTTTTTGTGCCCTTTTATAGACTTATGTTTGCTGCCGACTTAATCCCATATAAACTCCAGTTTCCTTAACAAGATTTACTGCCCAAAATATACTCTGTAATCTCAACCATTCATCACAAATATCAACGACAACAAGAGACTTTCTCACCTGATTTTTCTATATCAACCTGACCCTAAACTCTTGCAAATCCGTGTAACTCTGAAATCCATACCCCTCTCCTATTCCTTCTCGCATCAGAACTGCACCAGGAATGATGGCTAGCCGCTTGCCAAACATACTCCAGCCAACTGGTTGCACTGAACTTGTTCTTCTTATGCTCAATCTCTGGCAAGACTCCATTCAATAAAGCCCATGTAATATTGCTTTTGCATCAGAAAACCCAGCTGAAACACCATTCCAAATCTCCAGAAATTGAACCTCGAATCGCCACCATTTTGAACCCATATTCTCGACAAACCAACACCTGAACTACATGGTTGCACTTGCTTCAGAATCCTCCTATACTCTCTCCCACTTCGTGCTCATATCAACAACTCCATACATCATAGCTGCTTATCTGCAATAACTCAGAACTCCCCTTTGTATAGCAAACAGCCAACCATAAAATCCACAGAACTTGCACTCAAACTCTTCTCACACTCTGCTAATTCATAAATTCCAGCACCTTCACAAACTCGCAGTAAAAGTAACAGCAACAGTGCCTAAAACTGCACTTGGAACTCAATTTTCCTGTACTCAAACTCTTTCCTTCCTAGTGCTCTTAATTCAGATCATAGCCAAAGCAATTTATCCTCCAGCAGAACTTCCTCTAGCTCACAGAATCATAAGAGCATCACTACACTCCACAACAACAACAACATAGCAAAACTGCACTGAAAACTCACCTTCCTTCTACTATTCTCAGAATCCAACACATACCCATTTCATGATTTACCGCAGTCTCACCACTCCCATCTCAACCTCCATCCAATGCAGCCCAGAAACCATAACACCAGCTCACCAAAATCACCTTGCTTTCCACCTGATCTGTCAGCTGAAACACGACCAACCTCTGGGAATCTGAACACCAAACTCTAGCCACAAACTAACACCACATCTCCATATTTGTTCTTGCTTCAGGACCCCTCTGTGAACAGCCATCAAAGCCCTGAAATCACCATAAACTTGAGATCTAATCTCACTGTAATCAGAGCCACATCTCTCCATGAATAACCATCTTTAAAAGCCCCTTGATGAAACTAACCATCTAACCATAAAACTCCACAGAAACAACCTTGTTTCTTGACCTTCTTTCTTGCATCTTCTCTGGCCATAATCTAACCCAACTTCGTCACAAATGTGAGCTGTAATTCTTCATGTATCATCACCAAAGCTCTGCAATTAAGTTAGCTCCAAAAGCCGCCTCTTGAAAAACCAACATCGATCCCCATTAAATCCACAACAGATCTGGCAGCAGCAACACTTTCAAGTTGTCAAAATTTAACCTCAATCCACCATGAATCTGAGTTGCCATCTCTTGTTCTCTCTCGTCTTCAAAATAAGCTCTTAATCTTTCCTGGATACCTATCAAAACCCATCGATTCATCGACATCAGGTCTTCTTTCTCTGGTTGGAAAATGGTATGAAGATGATAATCTCCTGTCTGCCCTATAACGTCGGTTTCTAATGGGAACTGACTTCCTTTTCTTCATTTCACATGTGCAATGTGTATGTGTTGTGAATTCCTCCTAACAAATTTCAGGCCTTAGTGTTAAGCCCACAAATCTCTGTTATCAGCACCGGCCCAACAGACTTATGATCACCACAACTCTTCGTGTTTGACGCCAGAGAATGAATTCTCTTTTCCTTCAGTGATGCCAGTGAGCTAATTTTTCTTGCTTTTTGTTTTATTTTGTAACTTAAATGTATTGTACCTGCAAAATAGAAAACAACGTTAGAATAAAGAATTTTCGAGGCATAAGCTAGACAAAAGTGTATGAATAGGGCACTTTTGAGTAGGTGTTTTAAGCACCTATCGTAAACCTTTAGGAATATTGCCCAAGTCTTTATTTTAGAAACCATAGAACTCACACGGTCAAGACTCATTGGTCTCGATTCTCAAGTCACTGTTAGCCAGCAAACATAGTTTTGAACTCAAGTTTTCTTATGGTCAAAACTTAGATTTAAGTTTCAGACACAATAGCTCATGGTCCATGGACCAAAACCAAAATATGGTTTCGAACATTAAAGTTAGTTTTACCAAAACCCACATTGTGGTTTCGAAGTCTAAAGTCCATAAGAAAGAAAACAAGGAATATGGTTTTAAAATCTAAAAATATGGCATTTTCTAGATCTTCATATGTCCAAAATCAAATGTATTATTTCGAACTCTAGAAATCAGAGCCAAACAAAGATATAATATTCGAACTTATAAAATCAGTATGTCGAGTCTACACAACATAAGCGTGAGTCATGGTCTCGATTACTTTAGTACATACAAACGCGTACTAACAATCCGACAGATTCAGACAAGGAAAGTCGATACACAATATTATGATGGATATAATCTCGTAATACTAATTCGCAGGTTTTAGGAAAAACCTTATATCACTTAGAGATGACAAGAAAAGAAAGCTCTAAGCAATATAGAATGTCATAACTACAATAGCGAATACCGCAAGCGATATCGTGGATTTATCTCTTAGGACACATTGATCACAAGCATAGCGTAAAGTTCAAGCATTAAGTTATGTTTTGTCTTTTGTAGCTCATGTGTAAAAGATTATAGAATCGCGTTATTTAGATTCACTAACCTCTTGAATGCGAAGCTACATATCCTCATTTTCTCCTCGATCATCTTCGACTCTTCATGTAGTAATTCTAAATCCCTCCAACATCTTTCACAACCTAAAGCTAACTTCATAAAGTCTTTACCTAATGTGTGTTTCAAGCGATCGAGTTTTGATCACTAAATTTGATAACTAAGCTTGACATACCAGCACTTGGTAAGGTTGACCGAGCCATGCTCTAACACCTATTTCATGACTTAAACGTGGTATGAAAATGGATTGTTCAGGGGTGTTGGATCAAGAATCCTGACACCTTGTGAACTCTAGATATAACGGTTCTCAACATGATCAATTTTATCGCTCATATAATTGCCCACAAACCTATATATCAAAATTGGCCATATTCATGCTCACTTACAGGCTCAACATTCATAGGATCACGACCACCCACATTAAAAGGTATGACGACCTCAAACAACGACGTCAACTTCTCTGACAGATCACAGGGTATCACTGTGTCTCTCATAACCTGTCTAACGAACCTCTCTCCCAAATACATAACATTATATGCACCATATGGATTAAAAAAAAAACACTCTACGATTATCAGACAATTCTTTAGCAATGCAAACCCTTGATTTAGTACCATGACTACTATGTGCCCACGACATCCAATCCACTTGTGTCGTGCCAATGGTTTCAATGCAACTACGAATACTGGATAAGAGTCTAAATGTGTATCATGTTGGATACCTATATCTTTTTGGCTATCGCCATACCTCTTACTGCCCATCCATGAATCTCGCTCTTGAGTTGTAAGATTCACCCTTACTCTTGGAAGCATGACTCGAAAATAACACCAGAGCGCTGTATATCCTAGCAAAGATTACACCGACGCCATCAAATGTATGTAAAAGTCACAAAATAACCTGAGCCACTGGATAAAGACTGTGTTCTTACTATTTGGGAATAACACTGAATCCACCACCCACATTAAAAACCAACGATACAATCGATCGGGACAAACATTTGCGGCTCCACCTTCTGCAAAAATACATCTCTTGATCACACTCACTTTGATGTTAGCCTTAGCAACAAGCCTTCCTCTCAACCATGCACGATTTTCATCTGTTAGTATTATATAACCAGCTTCACCTTCATTTTTATTATTTTTATTTTCATTTTCGTTCTCTTCCTCTTCATCCCCCTGGGATTCTTCTTGCACTTCTTCAATAACTCGGCCTCGTCCCTTTTCTTTCCTTTTCCCCTTTTTTTTAGTGGTAAAAGGTAATGTAGCAAACAGTCACGTTAGCTTCCATCACCCTTACTCAAATCTTCAAAGTTTTATGTTATCCACCGAATTTTATGTCGGTTAAGTGTGTGAAGCCCCATAAAGTAAAACCTATCTCAATCCATAGAAAGTGAAATGTGCGTATGGTATACCACCACCTCTCGGCTATCATATTGAGAAATATAACATGATTAAGTTTCAGATACTCAATATCAAAGATTTCACCAAACCCACAACGCTTGATTATGTCCATAGTTGCGACATTTCAAAAATAATTTCATGTGGTTCTTTTAACCCTCTTGTGCTTCCTCTAGGTCTTTGTGTGCATACTTTGTTTGTGATCAGGCGATAGTTTTTGAGATGCTGATCATCCTTTGTCGAAACATGACATGGTTTCAAAATTATGGCATCCATTATATGATGGTTGGGTGAATCCATTCTATGATGCATATTCAAGCGTACAACACATATGGAAATAATCACAATGCATTGTAATGCGGATTCAGTCCTACAACAAATGTGACAATAACCACCTACGTTCAATCCTACAACACACACAACTTATTCATTCAACCCTACAATACACACAACTTATACATTTAATACACACAACTTATTCATTCAATCTTACAACACTATTACAAATCATTTGACAAAAATTATACAATTCATTGGCATTAAACTAGATTTATGTTTAAGGTACATTAGTAGATTTTGATAGAATAACAATTATCAATCAAACATCAATAAATGATTATCATAAAAACTACGAAATCAAAACCCTAGAGATGCAATTGCTTACTTGTAATGAAATAGTGGATCGATTTCAGTATTGACAATTGCAAGAGAACTACATATGATCATAGAGCAAACCCTTTATATATTTTGGCGTGAATCAACCTAAAAGGCCATCAAATCAAAAAGGGAAAAGAAGAAGAAGAAGTAAGGAGAGGAAGAGAGTGTAACAGAAAAGAATAAAAGAAGTGAGAAAAATCAGGCGTCTCATGTGTGTTTCAATACTCTAGGTGGTTACTGAGTAGCCGCCCAGGTCAACGTTAAAGTTGAACCTGGACGATACTCAGTAGCCGCGCCAGCAATCTAAGCAGTTACTCAGTAACCGCCTATGAACCATGCACAGTGGTTGCAAATTTTTCACTCCCTACCTTGACTACATTGTGGAGAATTCTCCTACTTTATAAGCACCACAGTGCTTGCTCTAATAAACAACTTTAGCTGCCGCTGTTACTCTAATACAGTGGTAAAGTCATTAAACGATGATACCTATGACCTGAATTTGAAACTCGTCAGCATCAGATTCTTTACTAATAAATATATTAAAAAAAAACCTCAGCTTTTTCTTCCCTTTAGTTTTTATAAAAAAAAAAAAAAAAAAAAGGAAAAACGGTTTCCTTCCGTTTTGTTTTGTCACGGAAAGAAAGGAAAAAACGGTTTCGTATCCTATTCTTTTTTTTCGGTGTATGAGTAACTAGTATTTTACCCGTGCCATAATGGCACGGACATGGATTCTGGCATTAATATTAGGACGTGGATTTTGATTTCATGTCCTTGGTTTGTCGTCCTCACAATCTCTTGGCAATAGTGTGTAGAGACGCAGATGAAAAAAAAAAAGGAAACCAAACCTCTATTGGAGGCAAATGAGGCATTCACCTCTCTTAGATAAAAAATTAAAAAAATCATACTTTAGAAAACAAAATAACTAAGAGTTGATTGAATTATACAGAAGAAAGATCTTATAAACTGTTTTAATTCCTGGCCCTCTGAAACAGGTATTATACATCTCAAGTCTTTCTAGGCTGTTGAAACTTGAAACCCACATTTCTGACGTCAAAGTGGAATAAAAAAAAATCAGGCCTGTGATCTTTTGCCACTCTTAATCTGACCCAATCCATCAAATTAACCCCACCTTCATCACCAGAAACCAAGTCTTCGGCGCATTTCCCTGCTAAAGTTTCCAATAACTCCAAATGGGTATTTGACATGAAGAAAGGGGATGGTTTCTTGGCTGCAGCCAATTCTGGTGCACGATAGCGGAAGACTCCTGCATCAAGAATTTGTTCCAAAGTTTCTGACGATGAAGACAATAATCAGAAACACGGGCATTGAGCTCATGCCCGTCTGAGACTATGATTGTTGCTTTGAGGTTGCCGTGTGGGACTTCCCGGTCAAATGTAGGTAGTTCAAGCCATGTGCAACGCCTGCGGCTATTTTCAGTCGTTGCATACTTGACAAAGGTGGGCCGTCTCCACCTAGTCGATCTGAAAAGTATGATTTATAAGTAGTGGTAGCCAAATTAAGGAGATCTATTGAGAAATGAAGATTCATATTTAACAAAGAAAAGAAATATGACCTATCATGACTGCCAACTATTATAGCAAATTCATAGAACTATGAATAACAAAGGAGCCTCGCTTTTTTTTCCCCACATATACTCTTGCTAGTTGTTACCACGGAAAACACATAAGCCTGTATACATTTTGGAGAAATAATTTTCAGCTTGCTTAAGCATTATCCTGGAAGAAATTACTTTCTTCCAACTATCATGTAAAAGACTGAGAGTGTTATATTCGTAACTATAGCTGCCAATATTTAGTAGTCACATTGTAAAGTGAAATAGGATGACATCTTTTATATTAAAACATCAACCCCGTCCACCCAAAACAATGCCTACTAAACATGAATAATAGATTGGAATGATGAAGCACATATCCATAAGATATAATGTGTATTCTATCCTCTAATACCTAAACAACCTTTGCTCGGGGTCAGATTCAACAATGTTTACCGTGATAAGGCATTAAATTGGATAATCAGGCTTTATGATCACCAAACCTAGGTAGGTTAGCCAGTTTATAAACACTTATTTTATGCTCATGCAAATCAAATAATATTTATGATCACATGCTTTATAATTGAATAACTGGATATTGTTTTGTTTCTACATTCTGCATATGAAGTAAGTACCATACATTGGGTGAATTGCATATGAAGAGTTGACATAAATAGAGATACTGAACATACCCTTTCCCACATAGACCACCAAAGGTTCTCCTTGTGCGCTAGCAGCAAATTATTCACCGCCAATAACCGTAGCCTTAAAAATCAATCTAAATTGACATCATTTAATCCACCAGGAATCAGAAGCAGAACTAAACAAATACATGAATCTGGAGATCAAAAAACCAAGAAAAATGAACCAAAATTCAATAGAAACCTTACGCATCTTACCGACGTATGAAAGAACTTTAATCTACCATGACACCGACTTCAATCCCCAAATTTGATATTTGAACCCGATTTGATATTTGGGTTCAAAAGATGGTTCAAAACCCTATTGTTTCATGTATCAGCTGGTGTAAATTTTGTTAAGGCATATAAACAAACACTTGAAATGCAAATTGGATTCACGACCATAATAGACAATTAAAAACTAAATTGATGTTGAAAATTGATTCACGAACATAATAGAAAACAAAAATTGACTTCACGACCCGGAGAACTGGTATATACAGGACAGAATTGAAAAGCATGGGAATTGCTTTTCAAATTAGAAATTTAGTCAGATGGGTGAGTGAGGATAAGAAATTTGAATGAATTAGATTGTAATCTTCATACTCTAGTCTATCTCTGTTCACGGTGGAGGTGTTCAAAATGAAGATAGAAGTGGTTTTGATTTGCACTTATGCGGGTGAAGTAAGGGGAGAGCAGAGAACAAAGAGATAGAAAGGGGAATTTCAGGCGAAGAACAGAGAGATAAACTGATGGGACGAAAATGTACTTCAGTTATTTAATATTTACACAAAAATGCGCAGAAGGTTTAAAAACACGGAGGGGTAGTTTCGGCAAATCAAGGCTTCACGGTCCATCCAAAATCCCCACCCAAAACACCACTGTGCTTTATATTATAGATGAGTATTGAAGCGGCGTGTCTACAGCACGAGTCTTCTGTACTTGCGCTTTCTCCAAGGTGTGCTTTTAGCATCTTCATCTCTCTCTTAAAATAAAAAAGCACCCAAGACTCCCAGAACTTCCCCTCCCATTTTAAAATCTCTTTCTCTCTCCTTTCTTCAAATTTCCCTTCAAATTTCTCCAGTTCGATCGTCACTCTCAAACCCTAACCAGTTTCTGAAAAAAAAAAAACCTCAAGCGTAAAAACCACGCAAAAAACAAAACTATATAAGAAGAAGAAAAACTTGAACGACAAAAAGAAAAAAAAATAGAAAAAATGTTCGGGAGGTTTTATAGAGGAGATTCTGGTTCTAAAGATGCTGCTGCTACTGAAAAATCTCCACAATCAACGTCGTCTCCGTCAGCGACAACCACACCATCTCCAAAGAACGTCTTCGCGACAGATTTAGGTCCTGCAAGACCATTACGTCTTGTTTATTGCGATGAAAAAGGTCAGTTTAGAATGGACCCTGAAGCTGTTTCGGTTCTTCAACTTGTTAAAGGACCTATTGGTGTTGTTTCTGTTTGTGGGAGAGCTCGTCAAGGGAAGAGTTTCATCTTGAACCAGGTATTGTTTTTGATTTTTACCCTTATTTTTCTTGTTGATGATTTTTAGGGTTTTATTTGAGGGCAAGATTTGTTTGTTCTGATATGTTGTTAGTAGACATTTATGTGAACATATAGAACTTGATTTTTCTTGTGTGGATCTAATGTGGTTTGTGTAAAACCCTAGGTTAGGGTTTTTCCATTAAAGTTTTTTTTTTCCTGTACGAATTAGGTATTGATAAGGTTGTGATTCACAATGTCTGTTGCCTAATATGATAATATTTGAAAAGAAGAACTTGGATGATATTGAAAATTCGAAGAAGGGTGTGGGGATTTAATCACTGTAGAATATCAATTGATCTACTGATTGAATTTACTTTTGCCATGAATTTCTATTGTGTATGCTGTAGATTGCATGATAAAGGGTATACAGAACATACATTATCTTGGATACTAGAGAGTCTGAAACTTTTGTACTTGGTCATTGGGAAGACTAGATAAATAATAGGCTGTGCAGGGGATTTGATTTAGGTTGTATGTACTGGTGTTTTTAGCTGAGGTTAATTTTAAGTTGTTATATTGAGCAATGAAACGTAGTATATATGGACTTATGGTGCCTTTTCGGTTACTACTTTTAGCAGTGCATTGCTCATGGTGTGTACACAGTACTCGAATATCTTGCCTTAGCCTGTCATATTGTAACGATATTTGTGATCTACCAAAGACAATGTGGGCACTTTTTTTAATGATTCTGCCACAGTGGATTTTGTTGCTTTGATAAGCTTCAAGGGTGGAAAATGGAGCATTATATTCTTTCTTAATACATATTAGGTGTTCATTACTTAATAGATGCTAGTCAAAGCTGGTTTACTCAATTTTAGGTTCACTGGCGTTGCTGTTTGCAAACACTATGCTTAAAGACATATCCAAGTCATGTATTTCAATGCATCTTGCCTCTGCAACATAAGTTTGTCCTTACATTATCTAAAATGTTTTCTGTAGCTTCTTGGAAGGAGTAGTGGATTTCAAGTTGCATCAACCCACAAGCCATGCACAAAAGGTCTTTGGATGTGGAGTGCACCATTGAAAAGAACTGCTCTTGATGGAACTGAATACAATCTCGTACTTCTGGACAGTGAAGGAATTGATGCGTACGATCAAACGGTTAGCTTCTATCCCTGAATGTTTTTTCAAGTCTTTTGTTCTTAAACTTAGAATCAACTGTGGTACCAGTGGGGTAGGTGTATGTTTAAGTTAATAACCTACAGTTGATCGGTAATCATCGCTTCATATTATATTCAGGGTAAACAAGATTCTCCATTCTTTCGCATAGATTGCTTGGGTACATGACGTGGTAGGGCACAAATTAGTCATCATCTAGACATATAGCTGTTCACTTATACCTATCCAGTTGTCAACTGTGATTAGAGATTTCACTTCCTAAATGGTTGACTTCACCAGTCATCTGTAATTGTACATATGCTTTGAAGGGTTATACAGATTATGCTTTCTCATGCATTTTTCTTTTAGCTAATGTTCTTGGATGGAAAGTTCCGTTCTGGTTCAGGGATTTGTCGCCATTCATTTGCGATACGTTTTTCTTTTTCCTTCTTTTAGGTGAAGTGCTATATTGCTGTTTAGAGAGGCCATTTTTTGTCCTTTTCCTTTTTTTTTTCCCCCTGTATTCTCTGCTACACTCTATATTGATGCTTTGGTTGATATGTGTTTTCTAATTCTTTTCTTTTAACACTTCTGATAGGGAACGTACAGTACACAAATATTCTCGCTGGCTGTTCTACTATCTAGCATGTTTATCTACAACCAGGTTTGAAACAATGTTCTCACTTCAGTTCTGTGAACAACTTGATCTTGGTAAACTGATAGTTGTCCACCATTTTGTAGTTCTCTTTCGCTAACTGCTCATTTTGTTTTTAATATAGATGGGTGGTATCGATGAATCTGCACTAGACCGTCTCTCCCTTGTTACTGAAATGACCAAACATATTCGTGTTAAAGCCTCTGGTGGTAAAAGCACAGCATCCGAGCTTGGGCAGTTTTCTCCAATTTTTGTCTGGCTTCTAAGGGTGATTAAGTTTCTATACTCTCTATTTACATGATTATCTAGTTACTTATAAGTGTATTGGTGTTGCTGTTGTTTTCATGAGTGCTTGATGAGCAACGTATAACCTATTAATTTGGTACTCACAGGATTTTTATCTGGACTTAGTAGAAGATAACAAGCGGATTACACCACGTGATTACCTAGAAATAGCCTTGAGGCCTATGCAAGGTGCTGCAAAAGATATAGCTGGCAAGAATGAGGTAGTTTATTAAAAAATAGAAGTGTTATGTTCAAATTTTTTACATCCCGTTTCTGACTCTTTATATACAAGATAGAGTTTCTAATTCTTCTTGAAATTTTTGCATTTTAGATCAGAGAGTCCATTCGTGCACTTTTCCCAGATCGTGAATGCTTCACGCTGGTGAGGCCTTTGAACAGTGAACATGCATTACAACGACTTGATCAAACCTCTGTGAGTTGCTTATAAATTTGTTTATTTCATAAAAATTTGTTATATGAGTTTAAATTCATATCTTCAGTCTTCTCTATCAGCGTGTGATTAAGTATTGATTTCACTTTGCAGTTAGAAAAATTAAGACCGGAATTCGTAGCCGGATTGGACGCTCTAACAAAATTTGTTTTCGAGAGAACTAGGCCCAAGCAAGTTGGGGCTACTGTGATGACAGGCCCCATTCTTGCTGGTATCACACAGTCCTTTCTTGATGCCTTGAATAAAGGTGCAGTGCCGACAATATCTTCCTCGTGGCAGGTTAGTCGGAGCAGAGTTTCTCCAGTATTTGTTATTTTCACTCATGTCCCTTTGTTTGATTTCTTTGAACTTCTTAAGTTGGTGCATATTTGAACCAGTCTCTTTCCACAGAGCGTTGAAGAAGCAGAGTGTAGATGGGCATTCGACACAGCTTCAGAAGTTTATTTGGCTTCTTTTGACCGCTCAAAACCTGCTGAAGAAGTAAGTATGATGTCCTTGTAAAAACTTATTATATATATTTTCTTGTTTGTCGCTTATTAAGTTCAAAAATTCCAGGTTCCTTTACGTGAAGCACATGAAGTGGCAGTTCAAAAAGCACGTTCCGCATTTAATGCTGGTGCTGTAGGTGCTGGTTCCGCAAAACAAGAATACGAAAATCGTCTTCAGGTTTTCTGTAGGAAGTCTTTCGAGGTAACGTGATTTTTTTCTAAATCACTTTTTCCTAGTCTATTTGACTTGTAATGGAAATTAGCAGCATGATGTTAAATTTGAAGAAATTACTTGGTTGTATATCTGATTTTTTTAGATCCGCGTCCTCCTTAATCTTATAATACTTGGCTACATATTATCCGTCTGATGATTGAGATTGGCCACTATTGCAGGACTACAAAAAGCATGCTTTCATGGATGCAGAGCTAAAATGTTCCAACACCATTCAAAACATGGAAAAGAAGTTACGAGCTGCTTGTCATGTTCCTGATGCAAAACTTGATCATGTAGTCAAAGTAAGCCATTAGTGCCTGATACATCTCTGCATTGCCTGTTTTATAAACTTTTTCAGATTCACAAATAATATACACCAGATGAGATATCTATTGTTGTGCTGTTGTGTTGCAGGTTCTTGAGGGTCTTCTGTCCGAGTATGAAAAATCATCTTATGGTCCAGGGAAATGGCAGAAGTTGGTGACCTTCTTGCAACAAAGGTATTTCTCACTCTAATCATTTTCATTCTGTTCTCTTTAAACCGTGAAGTCTTTCTAATGATACCATATTATGCAGTTTGGAAGGCCCAGTACTTGACTTAGCTAAGAAGCAGTTAGATAAAATTGGTTCAGAGAAGAGCGCTGTTATGCTTAAATGCCGCTCAATTGAAGACAGGATGGGATTGCTTAACAAGCAACTGGAAGCAAGTGAGAGGAGTAAAACAGAGTATTTGAGGCGTTATGAGGATGCCATCAATGACAAAAAGTCTGTTGGAGATGAATATATGAGCCGTATAACTAATTTGAAGAGTAAATGCAGCTCGCTGGAGGAGAGGTGCTCAACCTTATCAAAAGCCCAGGAATCTGCCAGGCAAGAATCTGCTGAATGGAAAAGAAAATATGAGCAGGTATCTTCAAAACAAAGAGCGGAAGAAGATCTGGCACATGCAGAATTAGCGACTCTTCAGTCCAGGGCAAGTGCTACCGAAGCTATGTTAGCTGCATCCCGTGAGCAGGCTCAATCTGCTCAAGAAGAAGCAGAAGACTGGAAGCGAAAGTTCAGTATTGCTGCTCGGGAAACCAAAGCTGCTCTTGAGAAGGCAGCAACAGCACAAGAGCGCACAAGTAAGCAGGCCCAGATGAGAGAAGATATTATTAGGGCAGAATACACTGACACTTTGGCTGATAAGGTGAGATTTATCCGTCTCTTAATAACTAAATTTACCTATCTATATTGTCATATTTGTTTTTTTTAATCCATCTCTTATTTTATTTTCCTGCTTGAACTACAGGATGAGGAAATCAAGGACAAGGTTGCAAAGATTGAACATGCTGAACAGCAGTTGACCACGCTGACTTTGGAATTGAAGGCAAGTTCTTTCCCACCTGTATTATGAATTTTAATTTTTTTCAATGTATAATGGTACAACACAATAATCGAAGTCATGATATGCCTATAGTAACTTCAAGATCTCTTCGCAGGCTGCTGAATCAAAAGTGAGGAACTATGACTCGGAATCATCGTCACTGAAGCGTCAAATCAAGGAATTGATTGAGAAGCTAGATTTTGCGAAGGAGCAAGCTCAATCATTTGAACAAGAAGCCAGGATTCTGGAACAGGAAAAGAACCATCTGGAGGAAAAATACAATTCTGAGTTTAAAAGGTTAGAGGAAGTTGAGGAAAGGTGTAAGATTGCTGAAACTGCAGCAAAGAAAGCAGTTGAAATGGCTGATAAAGCACGAGTGGAAGCCGTGACTGCGCAGAAGGAGAAGACAGAAGTTCAGCGGGTGGCAATGGAAAGACTTACCCAAATTGAAAGGGGTGAAAGGCAGATTGAGAATCTAGAAAGGGTGAAGACTGACTTGATGGAAGAAGTTCAGAGGGTTCGTGCTGCCGAAATGGATGCTGTATCAAAAGTCAGTCAGCTAGAGGCGAGGGTTGAAGAAAGGGAGAAGGAAATCGAATCATTACTTAAGTCGAACAATGAACAGAGAGTGGATACTGTACATGTTCTTGAACAACTTCTTCAGACTGAACGAACTGCCCGAGCAGAAGCAAACAATAGGGCAGAAGCCCTATCTGTGCAATTGCAGTCAACTCAAAGTAAACTTGATTTATTACAACAAGAATTGACTTCGGTTCGGTTGAATGAAACTGCTCTGGACAGCAAACTTAGAACTGCTTCACATGGAAAACGAATGAGGGAAAACTATGATATGGGTGTGGAATCTGTACAAGATATGGACATTGATGGCAGGGGAAGTAAAGGAAGGAAAAGGTCAAAGAGCACGACCAGTCCTCTCAAACACATGCAGCAGGCTGAGGATGGAGGTTCAGTTTTCAAGGGTGATGACGACCGCCAGAGTAGCCAGTATACTACTGGGTCAGAGGATTATGCAAAGTTCACTATTCAAAAACTGAAGCAGGAACTGACGAAACATGGTTTTGGTGCAGATGTGCTTCAGTTGAAGACTCCTCATAAGAAGGAATTAGTTGCTCTTTATGAGAGACTAGTTCTTCAAAAGGAGTAGTGCTGCCTGCCTCCTAACTTGTGGTATGTATAGTAGGCACTGTAATCTACTAGATCATCTTGATTTGTTCACCTTCCTCATCTAACAAAAGAATTGGGAATTCTATAGCCTGGTTTACCTTTTTTTGTATATTGGGCACCGTTTAAGCATGTCTAGTTGCAAGGTACTGCCCATTGTAATGGACATTTTTATGTCTTTGTTCCACTTGCAGTTTGATTAATTTTTCCTTCTGAGTTTTCCTCGTGTAATTCAATTGCATTGTGGTTTTATTTTGATCTAGTGATGAAGTACTTATTTACTCTATATTTTGTGCGAGGCCCCTCTTAATGTAGGTCGAGGACAGTTATTAGTTTGCTTGTTGGTTTTAGCTCTTACGAATGATGTTTTGTATTGTTGTGAAATATATGAGTGGAATCTATTTGAGTTTCAACTTTCAAATAACTCCCATATTGTCAGGAAAGAAACTGTTGAACGACAAGATAATACACTGAACTTTATACCATCACATGCTTATCTTAGGGAAAAAAAAATGATGAGTAAAATTTATTTAAAAGTTTTACTATTTCACAATTCATCTATTTTCTCTACACAACATGAACGTATTCCCTCTTATTGATTTTTCTTCTAATAAAAATGCAACACTACTAAACTTATTTCATTCATTAACAGAACAAATACCTATAATTGCTATCATCAACTCTTTTTCATTTTTCTCCTTCTCGTTGCCTACTTCTGTTTGTCCGAGTGTCCAATATCAATTCAGCCCCATCAAAATCATATGCCGACTTTCCAGAGCTCGACTCTTAATGATGAAACGGAGACCCATCGGACCGAACAATGAAATTCGATATAAGACGAGGTGGTTGTAAAGGCAATGGACCGATTCTGCCGTGGCTGCTTTCTTTATCATAAGAGACTAGTGATGATTGATTATAGAACTCAACACTGCCAGTGTTCATCATATTCTTGAGATTAGGTGTAGGAATACCTTTCTTATTAATTGGAACCGCATCTTTGATGAATTCGGCTGATGAATTGTTAGATTGTCTTGGCTGTGTCTGATAAAACACTTTTGATACCACTAATTCCCCATCTTTTTCTTCTTCATTATTGCCAAGATGGTATTGATGCATAACCCAGTTTGTTTTCTCAGGCTTCTTCAGTTTGCCATAATTTGTATACAGCACAAGTATTTTCTTGTACCCTAAGACCTTCCCAGCACCTAAAACTGCCCTTGTTTTGCCAGTTTTATGCCATCGAGTCTCACTTCCATCGTCATCTGTGTGAACCTTCCTTCTTTTCCTAGTACCAGTTGTGTAAGCCTTGGATGGGCGATGAAAAAAGTGACGAATTAGCCCGTCTTTGCGTACCCCTATTTCAGCACAACAACATCAACTGTAAGCAATGTTATCAATATCACAGGTTAAAGTTGACAAGGGTAAACCATAGTTTGAGGCCAATGATGTTATTTGGAGTAATACAGTAATGTGTATGTACACAAGCAATCACATAATCAGTACATGACATAATGTAACTTCAATTACACTTCAACTCGTAAATTCGATACCTAATTATTCCAAAATCAAATTAATTAATTACCTGGTAGCTTCTCAGGATGAGTATAGCAGATTCCATTCTCTCCTTCAAGTGTGGGAATGAATTCATCGATGAGAGGGTGAAGCTTATGGATGTCAGTTCGTACTTTCCCTTCCAAATGCTCTAAAATCTCTTGGTCTGTTGGATCAAACTTCACACCAGCTGGTAACCCCGGCAAATCATTAATTCCCGCCTAGTCAAAAAATCCATTTACATATACTTTTAACAATTTTCTTCAAAATAGAACAACTATACCAAAAAAAACAAAGATATAATCAATGGGAACCTGTTCTTGGTATTGCATCTGATAACCGCAAGACGGGCAACTTTTTCCTTGATCTTTCTTTTCAGATTTCTGCTCTTTGCTTACAGCTTCTACCACTTCGGGCGGTGGTGGTGTTGTATCGGTACATGTTGAGGTTATCTCTGTAGCTCGTTCACCGTCGCAGCCATTAAACCATGTCATCTCTTTTGCCCGCTCTACGTTTCTTCTCCAAAAACCTATATAGAAGACAAAAGAGAAGAAATCAGAAGGAGATTAAGTAAAACATAAAAGAACAAACAAGTACTGTAGTTGCCTTGTTTCTCTTAAAGATTGAATATAAAATTTTTTCTACCCCTCCAACCTCCTAGTTGTTCTTGAGTATTGGAAAGGAATTGAATTCCTTTTAACTTTTTTTTTTTCTTTTCTATGATGATAGAATTAGTGAAATCCTTGACATGTCTTTTGTACTTTCTTCTCCAAGAAATTGAGAAGAAAAAAAAAAGAAAAGAGAATTGGGGGACTTTAAAAATGTATTTACACTATACCTGAAATACAATAATAGAGGATTGCTTGGATCTCAAGTTTTGGTAACAATACTATTACATGTGTTATAAATAGTGGATGAGGATATCTTGCACAAGAATAAATCATTTTTATAGAGGCGGTTTTGCTGCTTTTTGGACTGGTCCACACTGCAAGATATCCCCAACTGCTCGAGTGTAATGCATCTTAGCCATATGCATACACGTGAATATGATCTCAACCACTGGTTACTGATTCTGAAAGTCCCATCGACGAGCAAAAATGTGAACAAATATTTTAGTGTTTGGGAAGTCACATTCTTTCCACATTGGATCGGATTAGGAAATAACTTCCATATTTTAGTTTAGATACACCTAAAGATATTACTCTTTCGACCTCGGAAGTTAGGCCGAGAACAAAATTTTATTATAGTCCATGGGTGACGGTACCAGTGATCTGAGTTCAAAACTCATCAGCACCAGAAAATTTATTGGAAAAACATGGTTTTCAAGAACCCAAAAAAAAGAAGAAGATATCGGGTGCATTTGCAAAATCAAAATAATTACTTCATGTTAGACAACATCCAAAGTGAAGAGAGAGAGAGAGAAAGGGTTTGAGTGCAAGTGGGGCAACCCTTACTCTTACTACCCTCTCGACCTCTCTCCATCTCCATATTCTTTTGATTGTATTGTTTGAGCAAAGCTTAGACGTTTCACCACACTTACCCTTCTACTGATGTGTTTGTTTTCTTGTATTACATGAAAAGTCTACATGAAGAAACAGAGTATTATGTTATTCTTGTTGTTGGTGGTGTTGTTATAGATTTTATATAGTTTTCAATTTTCGTTTCGTATACATTATAAAATTTTTGACTTAAAACATACTCTAAGATGACATGGTACCTGCATATGAAAACCCGTATCTCCTTTGAATTCTCTATACGTATACGTATACGAACACATCTAGAAAATACATACGGATCGTTGAGTACGTTTCCAAATGAGCGGTGGGAAAATAAAATTAGTGGAAAATTGTTGTACAGTAGTACAGGATAAGGATGTGACAAAATAATACATACAGTTGCATTGTATGTACGGGCAAAGGGTGTAGAAGGTGCCCGATCGAAAGACTAGCCCTGCCATTTCTCAGCTGACACTGAAAGTAAAAGCTTGCGGATCTACCTAAGCTTGGTCTTGTAACCTGTTGTGAGTTTTCAGGCCGTACAGCTTGACCCAGACTCGTTACAGCGACCTTGAATAATCAAACGGAATGGTCGCAGTATGGTCGTAAATCTTGACTGGTCAACTGTAAAAGTGGGCGCGACATCTTGTAGCTTCTAAAACAAGCTACGAAGTTGTCTTAATCGATTAATATATTTTTTCCTGTTTTCTATCTTAGATTTCCACTTTGGAGTTCTTGATTCGGTGGCAAGAGACCAGTTTGGCCTATCTCTTTATACATTGTTCCTATGTGTTATTGCTGAGGGAGAAAATAATTATTGTGACCTCGCGTGAGATAATCTCTTTCGTTAATGTCTCTTATAGTCGTTCCCTATAGTAGGGATGGCTATTTGCCAGTCCACTTGATATGGTAAAACCAAAATTTTACCATATTCTTATTTTATCAGCACTTTATTATAAACAAATCCAGATCAATGATAAACAGATAAATTTGTAAAATTGATGCATCTAATAATGGATGTGATATTTGATTCAAAATAAATAAATAATGGATCTGATTTTTATTTATTTTAAGAAAATTATTTTATTTATTAATTTAGAATCAGAATCAACAGAATTACAAGAATTAGATGGAAGCCTAGCAACAAGCTAGGCTCCAATCCCTTTTTGAACGAGAACTCCAATTCCGTGGAAAAGAAAATCCCCCACTATGACATTCGCGTCATGGCTAGCCATATAGTTGCGCAATCTCTTCAGTAACTCCACAATGTCACTACCCAACTCCCCTAAAGTGGTAAAAAGTCAGCACACCAAGAGCAAAGCCTTGAGCAATACATATCTTTAAATATTTGGTTCTTTTATGAGCGACAGTATCATCAATAACCTTGTCAGGAACAAAAGTGCACACCCCACCGCCTGTAAAGGAGAAACAGCTAGGAAAGAAGTTGACTTGGGATTCCTCCCAGACACCGGATTAGTTTTGAGACCTGCGAATATCTTAGTGTATAACTGGGATATCGGGTGTAGATGGTGAAAAATGAAATAGGGTTATAGACGTAAAACGTCCCTCTATTATACCTCGCCAAGAGGGGATTTCCTATTCAGGCATAGCTCAGAATACAACCTATTCTGCAAGCTGAATATGCTCCTATGAGTTCCCTCTTATAGCTGACGAGTGGGGGGAATAATATCATGGTATAGAGCCAAACAACCCACCTATACAGAAAGCCACCAATTTGTTGATATCGACATAGCTTCGAATTTCTCAGCATAGGAGCTAAATTACTCGCTGGTGCCATGGTGGAGAGTTAATAGAGACGTATCCATACATATTTCCTCTTAAAATATGACTCAATTCTTGAGTCTTAATAAAAGCCTCAGATGTACCACAACTCTAGGCATTGTCCAGAGCTTCCTGAGCAATATACGACAGCTGAAACAGCTTAAACGCACCTAAACAGGTTATAACTTTGAGTAATATGCAAGCAGCTCAAATGTGCCTAAACAGGTCAATACGCCACAGCTAAAAGACAACATGACTTAAAATACTATTGTCAAAAGCATTATGACCAAATACGCCACAAGATGTTTGGCCTTCGACAAAAGGCCCTAGCGCCATGGTATGGCGCCACAAAATGATTGGCCTGTCCAAAACATGGCCATGGCGCCACAAGGATTGGCCTAGCTAAAAGGCCATGGCGCCATACTCGTGGCGCCATACACTTTGGCCTTGGCCAAAGCCAAGGCCTGGCCATATGGCGCTATACACTTTTGGCCTTGGCCATAGGCCACGACGCCATATTCTTAGCGCCATGCAAACTTGGCCTTGGCTATACAGCCACATCGCCTTATTCATGGCATCACAAATTCTTAGTCTTGGCCAATGGCCAAGGCTGCTACTATGAGGCCCGAGCACAGTATCCATGGCGCCATACCTACTATTATCCAAAATCATGGCCATAGCCACGCAATGCTGCTTGGTTCAACGCAACTACGCAACACTTATGCTACACGAGATATCAAAACATCACACGGGGGGGGGGTTGGAGGGGAATTGGTCTGGCGGTCTACGGCAATTAGAAAGAAACTGATAGAGATGATGGACAGTTACGAGAAGGTGGTGCTGAGTGGACATGTTCTACACGACTCTAGCAGTTACAAAGCACAACTCATGTCCTCCACTCCTCCACGACTTCCACCTTCTCCGTCGAGAGATCAGGGTGAGTTCAACACTATAAATAGAGGCTTCCTCTATCTTCCAAGGCAGAACATTCAGAACAGTCAGAATAACCAGAACACTCAAGAACACCAAAGCCTCAGAGCACGAGCGACAACCAGATTCTGAGTATTCAACACACTTCTAGCCCTTGGAGAGCTCCAGTCACACTCACGACGGAGATCTTGAACTCTCACACCCAGAAACACACATTCTCAACCCGATCTCAAGTTTCTTTCACTGTTTCCCTCCTTAGACCAACCTCATCCTCTCTGTGACCGAAGCAAGACGTGAACGACCATTGACTTGGTTTAGGCTCGTCTTGTTCGATTTTGATCTCGAGCACTACAAAAGTACTTAGAGACGGTACATATGTTTTTCAGGTAAACACATTCGACCACAATGGGAGATCATTCTCTCGGTTTCAGAAGATTTCCTCAAAAATGGTTGAACTCAGGGCAGGGCCAGACAACAAAAATCCTAACTCTTCAACTGAAGGTACTGCGACTTCCAGCGCAACACCTACTAGTCCACCCACATTCAGCGTCCCAACATCCAAACCACCCACGATGCTTCCCTGTAACACCTACTGTCTCAGCAAACCCTGTCACACCCATCGTCACGTCTACTCCAACTACTCCTGGTGTGGCCTCTATAAACCCTGCTGTTCCAGTAACCCCTACCGTCCCAACAACTCATGCAGATACAGATCCAGTTACCACGCCTCATAGTAACCCTTCTTCTTCGATCAGGATCAAGGATGCCACCTTAAAGGAAAGGGAAGTGCCAAAGAAACTAACCACGGAGGATTAGCCAAGCAGCAAGACGATCTTACAGAAGACCAAATCAATTTGTCGCTACCCAGATGGAGGTCTTGGCTTGTCCCAAAACTCTTAACTACGAAGCCATCGTCAGGTTCACAAGCCAAAGGAACTTCTAGGGCTGCTGCTGGTACTAACCTCACTGTGATGATGAGACGATCCCTACTCAAACAGAGTTTCGACGCGAAAAGAGACGCAACACAAGTGCGTTGCTAAAAGACGATTTGGATAGACTACTCCAAAGCCCAGAGGAGGAGACGACGCTACCTGTTCACCAGTACCAGCAACCGTTCTCACACAAAGTGTAGAGGATCCCTCTCCCCAAGAGGGGAGCATCGACACCACCAAGTGCTTAGGCTCAGAAAATTCCCGGAGCCCCACGCTGGAAGAGCCTACAACAATCTTGCCCAACATTGGTACGTGGAGAGAAATGATGAACGCGTTCTGCCACAAGTATTTTTTTGTGCCAGAATAGGATCCAAGATCTCGACTAACAGAACTACAATTGGTGGAGCTCTGCGAAATGATCCTTGTCTACCGAACCCTCCACGAAACTGCAAAAGATCTGCCACGACTACACCAGTGCTACTGGAGATGGCCAAACCCCTAAAAAGCGAAGAGGCTCGTAATACCAACGGTGACAGCAACCTGATCAACAAGCAGTACAACAACAACTTTCCATCCATGAGTGCCATCAGCGAAGGGAGCAAGAGGAAGAGTCCAGCTACGGAGGTGATAGACCCAAAGCATACGACTTCAAGCTCGCTTCGGAAACTCCAGGTGACAGCATGGGTCGAAGCGGATCACAACACAGGATACGATGCCACGAGTCACGACAAAACAAGTTACGAAGCCCTGAGTCACGACGACACAAGTTACGGAGCCCTGAGTCACGACGCCACAAACCATGACGCTACAAATCACAGCGCCGCAAACCGACTAGGTGATCTCTCTTCACTGCATTGAAGTATTTGATTGCAAAAGAACTCATAGATTGTGGGGCAATATCATCAATGCTTATTGAAGAATTCTCAATACCACATACTTGTTTGTATAGGTAGAATGCACGATCAAAACTTGGGCTCAAACCAGACACACCAGAATACCTCAAAATATTCTCCAGTTGAGCCTTCCTCTGGAAACAAGATGCCAAATAACAGTATTGCATGGTATCCTCCATGGTATACACCCCTAATCCACCATACTTGATGGGAAGTGTAGCAAACCTCTATTGCAGAAGACCAAAGCCTGACCTATCACCCGTAACAAGATGTCGAAGAAACTGTTTGAGATGATTATCAAAAATCACTTGGGCCTCTTCTAAGTACTCAGGCTTAGTTGTTCGCATAAGAAAGTATAACCTCGAGACACCAGAACAATTCCCCAACAATAAAAGCTCGCCTTGGGGATCTTTGAGCTTCTGTATGGCATCAATCAAGATCGTGGTCTTATGAACTCTATTATCCACTGTTAGAGCATGGCTCGGTCAACCTCACTAAGTGTTGGTGTGTCAATCTTAGTTGTCAAATTTAGTGATCAAAACTCGACCGCTAAACAACACACATTTGGTAAAGTCATGAGTGAGTTAGCTTTAGGTTGTGGAAGATTTCGGTAGGGTTTGGAATCACTACTTGAAGAGTTGAAGAAAGACTGAAGATCAAACGAAGACATCCGGCTTCATCATTCAAGAGGTTAGTGAATCTAAATAACGCGATTCCATTATCTTTTACACTTGTGCTACAAAAAACAAAAACATAACTCTCTTCTTGAGCTTTACGTTATGACTTGATCACTTGTGATCAGTGTGTCTTAAGATAACTCCACTTTATCGCTTGCGATATTTGTGTTGAAGTTATGACGTTCCAATATTGCTTAGAGCTTTCTTTTCTTCTCCGTCTCTAAGTAATATAAGGTTTTTCCTAAAACCTTCGAGCTGGATATAGCAGTGTGATGTTGTCTCGGTAGTACTACGAGATTTAATCCATCACAATATTGTGTCTCTACATACCTAGTCTGACTCTGTCGGATTGATTAGCAAATACTTGTATGAGCTAAATATAAGTGAGATCGTGACTCACACTTATGTTGTGTAGACTCGATATACTGCTGTTCTGAGCATCGAATGCCACGTCTTGGTTTGGCTCTGAATACTGAAATTCTGAATCATTCACTTGATTCTGTATATGAACATCTCGTATGCCATATTAAACTTCCGGATTCCGAAACCATATTCTTGTTATCTCATCTTATGGATTTTCAATGTTCGAAACCTCAATGTAGGTTTTGGTAAAACTAAACGTTGATTTTGAAACCGTAATCTGGTTTTCGTATCCATGAGCTATTGGTATGAAACTTAAATATTGTGACCAATGAGACAACATGAGTTTGAAACTATGTTTGTTGGCTAACAGTGACTTGAGAATCAAGATCAATGAATCTTGACCATGTGAGTTCTAAAAGGTCGAAAAGACCCTGGGGTTTCCTAAAGGTTTATGTGAACCGGGAAATATAACCTGTCCGTCAAGGCTAAAAAGGTGTGATGCTGAAACGGTGCTTGACCACATGGACTCTCAAGTTCGACACCAAACATTTGTGATAACTCCAATATGTGTTTCTTGTTTCGAAACTTAACCAAGGTTTTGTTAAACAAAATCTAGATTTCGAAACCTCACTGTGGTTTCGCTTTGATTTGGGAACCTTAATTTGGTTCTGGTCATATAATGAACTTTAGATTTCGAAACCTTAATCTGGTTTCTGCCAAACAATATGGTAGGTTTCGAAACCTAAATATGGTTATTTCAGAAGTATTTTCGAAGTTCAAACTCTATCATTTTGATTTGTGCTTCAACGAATTAATGAGTTTGATATTCTCAGTTTGAAATTTGAATTAGTTCATCTTCAATGTACAACTAAGTTGTTTGAGTCATCATCAGAAATATGGTTAGTCGCTCTAGTTAGTAGACACATGAATTCTGATCAATACTGTACGTGATTAGATCTTCGTATGATTTTACTAATTGATCAAATATTCATTTGATTATTCATTTGATGTTTTGATTTGAATTCTTGGATATCATTAACGTGATCATCTACATTGGAATCAAGAATTTAGGAGATTCAACATTTTGCTATTGCTCGTTTGAATCATGCACTGTACATCCATGGTATATCTTTATGCGTGATTCAGAATGTCTCTTGAACTTACGTGTTCACTTAAGCTTAACACACAAGGCTTGTCCACGTCTATAAAGATACGTTTATGCGGAACATTGAACCACGTTAGACCTGATCCCACTTCCACCTAGGATCGTTCTGGCCCGTCCAACAAAGCCTAGGAAGTTTGTCGACATTATTAAAACTGATGACGACATTTGGAAGTAATAATACCTTAAGGAGATTTTCGAAACTAAAGGACACGTTTCGAATTGAGCTCTTTCCCAGGGAGCATATTTGGTAAGCACCATATTTCGAATTAATGAAATATCCAAATATACCTTATGAGTATTAGTGCTTTGTTTACTATTGGCCAAACATTTATTGAAAATATATTTTCATTTATGAATTATATTTTTCTTTTATGTAAAATGCCATAGTATTATATCTCATTAAATGCTATGAGTCTAAGTGAGGAATTTCGTAACTAATATGGAAATGTGCTTTAATGAATTTCCGAAATTAAGTTAGCCTCATTTCAAAGCTAAGCCTTAGTCAATATAAATAGGAGTGGTATCTATCCTGAAAGCTTTATTCCTCTACCAAGCTCTTTTTCGGAATTGATAGCTTGTGTCTGCCACTTTTCTTTTCAGTTACCTTTGAGCTTTTGCTCTTTGACTAGAATTGCGTGAAAGTCTTCTCTAGGGATCGAGAAGCCTAGAAGTACCTCTGCGGGAAACTAGTTTATGTTTTACTAGTCTTCTTTGTATTGTACTTGTGTTCAGTTCTATCACGTCTATCAAACCTTGCGATCTTGTTAATTCTATGGTCCTCCTCTTCTGCAATAAGGCCACTCAAGATCGTTGTGATTAGAACATACTCTTTATCTATTAACCTGGATTTGTCAGCAAACCGCTTTCGGTTTGTGTGCCTAAACTATAGATATTGAGTGGAATCAAGATTGCTGTTATTATTTTTTATTCTTTGCAGGTACACCGTTCTTCACGATCATATCATATCGTACTTGCTACAGCTTTCTGCTTGATTCCAACTGGGACGACAAGGTTTCTATTTCGAGAGTTTAGGTTTTGAAACCTTGATCGATATCTCAAGGTGTTTATTGCCTAAGTAAACTCAATATCCTCGCTCTTGGTGTGAAACGACTTCGGTGAAATATCTGTTAGTTACCAAGGATATCATCTAGCGCTTTGGCCTGCCTCTATTTGGTTGCTGTCCATAAGGTTGTAATCGTCCGATTGGAGGTCAGGTATCGATAGTCCTCGCGACGGGATGTGAGGCAACTCTTGCGTAAGACAGTAAAGAACGTCTGTTTGCGTAAGGGAGTACATGTGCGTGACCACCTTGCTGTGGTTGGAGGCGTTGGAATACTGAGGGAAAATCTTTGTGACTAATAGTCGTATTAGGGTCATATTGTCTGCACCAGCTAGTCCGAAGTCTCAGAGTAGGTGTGTTGACGGCTTAATTCTTAAGAGTATTCAAACTGGACGAGGTCCCGGGGTTTTTCTACGAGTTTGTAGTTTCCTCGTTAACCAAAATCTTGTGTGTACTTTACTTCACTTTACTTTACTTCCGCGTTATATTTGCTTTATCATTTTGT
The DNA here is from genome assembly GCA_023529015.1 of Papaver nudicaule. NCBI lineage: Eukaryota > Viridiplantae > Streptophyta > Magnoliopsida > Ranunculales > Papaveraceae > Papaver > Papaver nudicaule. Next base: position 37,349 of record JAJJMA010072083.1, read on the forward strand.
TGATGGTGCTTTTTGGCGAGGAGGTTGCAAGAGTAATTTTTGCATCAATTTTGGCATCCCGGAATAGCTCAAGACAAGGTATGAATTTATTTTACAATAGGGATAAGAAATTTGGTCATCATAGCCATATTTTGATCTTTCACGACCATAGCCTAGTAGCTTGGTCCACATCCCTAGCCTACACGTAAAATACCTATGCATGCGCCTGTGCCTGTGCACGCGCTTTAGCTTATGCATGCGCCATGTGCCTGTGCACTCGCCTTAGCTTATGCTCATGCACCTGTTTCATCCCTCGCATCCTTAAGCTCAAATCACGTCCCCTCTTGCTTGCCTACCTCACGTCCATGGATGGGTGGCCCACACGACCATCCCATCCTAGCTCACGCCTTCCTTTGCTCACATCCCCTTGCTTGTCCTAAAAACCCTCATCTCTTGGCTTGCCTAGCTCACGTACATGGATGGGTGGCCCACATGGCCATCCCATCCTAGCTCACGCCATTCCCTTGCTCCCCAAAGCTAAAATTTCTCCCATCCTAGCTCACGCCATCCCCTTGCTTCCCTAAGCTAAAATCTCTCCCATCCGAGCACACGTCCATCTCTTACTTGCCCTAAAACTCGCATCCCTTTGTTTGCTTAGCTCGCATACATGTGTGGGCCATCCCTAAGCTAAAATCACGTCCTACCTCGCGTCCCTAGCTTGGTCTTGGCCACGGCTCTTGCCACGGCCCCACTTTTGTTGCTAGCGCAACTCTTCTTGTAGACCCCACTTTCATGGTCGCCTACAAAACAATACTAGGGCCCACTTTTATCACTCACCATAGATTGAGGGTCCCACTTATTCATTCTTGAGCTGCCTCTACTTATGGGTCCCGCTGATCCAAGTCCTAGATGATTATGGTCTTTATTGAATCCATGATATTCTTCGGAAATCTGGCAGATTACGAATTGCCTCAAAGGACGATTTTTACGGGCTAATCCGTGAGGATCCAAGAGAAACTTCCTTCACGAAAGTTTCTCATCTGTGAGTTCCCCATAACATACTAAAATTTCTTATTTTTTAGAAATATAGTCTGTCCTGGGCGATTTTTGGAATGAGTGACGTGTAAACTGTCCAGAAATCTGAATATGACGTAATGTTATGGTTCATCCCTATACATCCTATAGCTAACTTCCTAATAAGATTATTATGCTATGTAACATAGCCTATTATCATTCATGTGGCCTATCTTTAGGTCTTGAATTGGAAATACTCATGCATTCTTGGTTGTGGCTACGCTATGTTAGCATCACTCGTCTGTTTTCCTGATTATAGACTTCCTTCTATAATCAGTGCTACAATTCTTAATCATGGATCATGGCTATGACTTATATTATTTGGATATTCATATGTCTCTATTACTCAGGGAATTGGTGCATTATATGCCACAAGCCAATTTCTCATATTTATGGCAAACAGAAAGTCGTATTTACTTGACTATTGCCACAGAGAGTTGCTGAAATCCTCTCAGTCTAAATGGCGATTACATAGCTCAATCCTTAGACTATTCTCATTGGTTTAAATGGCGATTGCCCGGCTCAATCCTTAGACCAAGCCTAAAAGAGATACATAAGCTTATCGCTTAAATCTCTATTTTTATGCAAAGTCCTGAGTTTACCAGTAATTGGTACGACTTGCACTTAGTCAGCTTTGACTTAACAAATAATTCAATACTTAAGAAATCTTACGAGAATCAAGTAAGTTACATGGGGGGGATATTCTTTAGGGTTTTGGTTTGGCGGTCTACGGCACGTGTGATTGCAACGGCTCAATCACTCAACGGGAAAGAAATCTAAGTCGTGTGAACGTTGCTGAAAAGAGGGGATGAAAAAGTGGGTTATTGGTCTTCCCTAATATTAGGCACAAGACTCTTAACAACTGGTCCCACTTACTCCACACTCCCACTTCTTCCACTTCTTACGAGATCAGTTGGAATTCTATTGCTATAAATAGGTCATTCGACCAGTTTGGAAAGACAAGAACAACCAAGAACAAGTTCAACAGTTCAAGTTCAATTCAGTGCAGTACAATCAATCTATCACATCGATAATTGATTAACTCGTCTCATTCAACATTCAATATCTAGTGAGAATTGAATATCCATTCTTTTAGCAATTTTAATCACAACATCACAGAAATCATAACAATTCTCTGATCTCATCTTTCTCGGCTTCCCTCCCTTAAACCAACCCTATTTCCTCTTCTTGTAACTGAAGCAATACTCGAACG